>LPNX010197715.1:0-108768 GCA_001517045.1 Pseudotsuga menziesii | reverse complement strand
AATAATTTATAATATTATTTTTTATTAAGACTTGGACACCCCCCCGCTTCCTCGCCCCCCCCGAATTTCGCTAAAATTTGGGGGTGGTCTCCACACGTCCCCAATGTGCGTTTCCCCGCTCCCGCACCCCCGCGTCCCGAAAACTTGGGGGAACATTGGATTTTACCATTTATGCTCCCCCTGTCTAAGTACTCATATCTGCAAAGTTGTGTATTTCTCTTGTCTCGGCTCTCCCCCTATTTTCTCTTTCCCCCCCTTTGACATCGACGACAAAGGGATACTCCCCCTGAGTTTGTGCATTTATTTAGCGACTGGATAAATACCTTATCAATCTGCTCGTCTTGTCAAGCAGTGTTTTTAAACTCGGCCGAGCCGGCTCGGACTCAGCCCGAGTCACCCGAGTCAAACCCTCACCAAGTCAAACCGGCCTTTAAACCGGCTCGGGTGCCCGGTTCGGTACCGAACCGGGCAGCTCAGCCGAGTCAAAGGCCAACTCGCCGATTTTTTCCGGATTTCAAATTTTTTTTAAAAATTAAAAATTAATGCCTAACCTAACTCCTGAGGTCATCTCAACTTGTTTCCCTGTTGACTTGTTGATAAGGCTCGGGACTCCTCCTATTCATGTAGATTGAAAATATGTTCGCTAGCATCTATGGCACATTAGTCCCAAATTCTATTTTGCTCCATTTGCTTTTAAAACCCTCTATCCATTTGGTCCATTTAGAGCTGATTAAGTCAGGTTGCCACTTTTTTCAGCTAAATCCTTCTCACATTATTTTACACCTTTTTGCAGTTCTTTGAGTCACAGAGGAGACAACATTGGTTCCTACAATGGTAGTGCACTATGGGAACATGCACTCAGTGGCGAGGGATACCGAGAAAGGAAACACACAGCATGTTGTGGAGCCAGACTCGGCCATTTCAACTGTGCAATGTCCTTTGAACCTTCATTGTTGGCGTTAAACTCCCAAACTACCAGTCCATTCCACATGCAGGAGCTCTCTTTGACATTGTACCCTTCATGATTCTGCATGTGCAAAGGAATGCGGTGGAGCAGTGATGGATGTTCGTTCTTCTACCATGTAAATTGATGACATTATGCTTGTTGCTTACCACGCTGGCTTCTATAATTCCATTCATGGATGGGGACATGTGGAGGAGCATTTGATGCCCCCTCCCCCTTCATTGGCTTGGGTATCTGCCCTTTTATTAAGGTTCCAATACACATGTAAGAACATTAAGGAATCAAACCCTTTGCTCACCACGAGCACTCAATAGTAGATGATCCCGTGCCTGCCATCTTGAGAAAAAATCAATTTAAAATTTATCTTTATTAAAAATTCTATGTGAAATGGTCCATAAAAACCGAATGATCTACCTCTAAAGATTTTGAACCACACTCCCATGGACTTCTTCTATATCTTGTAAGAGCAAAATGTTTTTTCAGAACCGTTTTTTCCTTAAAATTTTGACTTGAGTTCAGTCACTTGTAGACATGCTTAATTAATGCTGGGCAAATTTTATGTGACATCAAGGTTGTAGAATCTTTTAGGGTATTTATGACCCTAGGCTATGTTGTTTCATTTCTGTTGTTGTACTATTCTGTTTTTGAAGTGGTGCCTCTTTGTGCCCCTCGTTTGTTGTACGGCTTCTCATGAAGGATGTAATATCTATTGTCTTTGGCCTAGTTTGGTTTTTAGTGGATATTAATATAAATTTCAATATCTATGGAAATAAAAATCTATTAGTTTAATTTGTTTTTTATCCTTAAATGTTTTTAATATATTCATCATATATTCATGGGAAACTTATGAAGCGTGTTTCAAACTTGTAGGTTTGATAAATTCACATTCTGGCATATTTCTATAAGCTAAGAATAGAGGATTGTTTGAAAAAATAATTCTCGATTTGCAGAAAGATTGGGATGGAGACTGGAGTTGTTTAAGGGAATTGATTCAATCTCCTTTCGATATAAAAATATTCTATTTGTCAAACTTACAAATCAATTTAATCTCTGTTGAAGAAAGCAGGAAAAAACAACCTAGAGGCTCCCTCTTTAGAAGAAAGAAAAGCAACTTAGAAGCGTGTTTATAAAATATTGAACCATGATTGAATAATGTATACCCCGTTACTATCGGAGGGAGCCCTCACTTTCCCTTCCAGAAGATCTGAATATCCCTTTCGGAGTAATCCTACTGCATGAGGATCCACCTCCCTATCGAAGTAATCTATGCTAAATGTATACTCCCTCATTAGCGGAGGAAATCATAAAAATCCTTTCTGATATGAAGACCCACAAATATCCTTCCTAAGAAGTGCTGGGAAGTAATGGGGAATACTAAGTTGGTCTATTCAGCCATTCAGTTGCGCATGGCCGACCAGTATTGCATCTTCCCCATTGGAAGGTTGGAAATGTGGAGGTTTATATCGCAAGTGCCATGAAGACGATGGAATATTTTGAGGTAATTTATATAATGGACGAGAGGGATACATATCCCACGTTACTTGGTATAGATCTATCAGAGGTGAGAAGAGCCTTCTTCCGTACCTACCTCTTCGACTCGCAAGTGTACCTATACGTATCATAAGGTGTCTCAGAAGCGTGATAATCCGGATCATCAGAACTCTAAGTATAAAAATCGTACGTCTAATCAGAATAGTTAGTATAATCGCTATGCGAATCGTAGCTCTTCGAGTAGCCCTCCTTCGTTTTGTGTCATGTCGTGCCCTTCGCAACCTTTGACGACCACCCCAGGTACAAGAACGATAAGTGGCTGATCACAAGCAAGTGAACTATCAAACGACTGACCAAGCCAATGAAAATAAGTTTCATAACGAGAAGGCTTTGAATAAAGACCCGGATAATTCGACTCAAAAGCAAGACCCGAGGACTCAAAAGGACTCGAAGGCTCAAGATAAGGTGTCTTAGAAGTCTTTGAAGTATAATAAATATCTGCATACTAAAAATAACGATCGTACGTTTCATTACGCGAATTGCAAGGATCGATAGGCTTTGAAGCAGGCTCATAGGTTTCTCAAGGCGAAGAGCTGTCGTACATTTCACTAAGAGGCTGCTAAGTAGCTTCAATATAACAATTTGAAGTGTAAGTCTCGCAAGTAGTACACTACCTAGACCTCGTTGACTACGGATAAGAATACATAATAAAGTGCAAATGATACGAACTCTCGACAGGCTCTGAAGGGTCACAAGGAAGATCGGAAGAAAGACACTCTGAAGGCTGCTAAGGCTCAGGCTGCAAAGCAGGCGGAGTATCGTCGAGAGGTCTCGTAAGTTTCAGAAGAATAAAGATCTGAAGCCCAAGGGTATACTCGTAAGAAGGTAAAGGGCTAGGGCTCTCAGCGTTAAGCAAAGGCTCGGTATCGCAACTCTCCGACTCGTCATGCATATTGGTGGCCTGCGAATCATTAGGCAAAGGCCCGTAAGAAGGCTCAAAAGAAGGTGTCTCTGAAGTGGAAGGGTGAGTGTCGCAATGCGAATCAGAAGACATCTAATCGTTATGCAAAGCATGCTCATAATAAGTCTCGTTAGCCTCGTCAGCGTAAACAGAAGCAGAATTCGTATTGGCCTTGGCCTTCTTCTCATCGTAATCCGAAGAATGTGGCTCAGCAGCCTTTCGAGGACTCTATTCATTATACGATTTGATACTCGATGCGAATCCCTAAAGCTGTAAGGCTCAGTATCCCATATCGGAGAGCCAGTGACCCTTCGCCTGGGCGCCTCTCGACCCTTTTACATCTCCGACATCTCTCCCTCTACGTTTCCGACCTCGCCCTCTCCATCGTCTCGTCCGGATACTAAGGCGAAGCAGAACACGAAGGGTCAGACTCAGAATCACAACCAGTCTGGTGGTCGCTATAGAGGCTACCTCTTTGGAAGAAAGATTTGTGAACAAACTATATGTTTTTTCTTTAAAATTTAAATATTTTATATGTTTTTTAATAAACCGAGTCATTAAAATCAAACCGCCCGAGTCATTGCCGAGTCATTGCCGAGTCCGAGTTGACCCTCGGCCGATTCCGAGTCCAAGTCCGAGTTTTAAAACACTGTTGTCAAGTAGAACAACAGCTATCTTTGGTTTGTATTAGGCTTTACCTAGTCAAAAATTGAATTGATGGTTGCACTCTTACCAACCCCAGTCTTCCCAAATACCATGTTAGTGTAGGTGAAATCAAAGCTCTCTTGTTGCTCTGTCAAAACAGAAAACTTCAGTTCATCTAGAATTCATCCTCCAACTTTTCAGCAGGCTTTACAAGTTCACTGCTTTCTAGCATCTCTTCAATTTCTTCATCATGCTCTTGAATCAAGGTTTCAAGACCTTCTGCACTTACCCCTGTTTCATTTTCCATGTCTGTCACACGCTCTTCACAAACGGTCTTACCATCACATTCTTCTTGCATCATTTCTTTCTTAAATTGTTATAGAGCTCAAGCTGTGTTTTATTCTTTTTCGATGTATCCTGTAATTTCATTCAGCATTCATAGCACTTGTTCCGTCTGCCTAATTTATTTGTGGAATCAACCTTTGCCAACTCTGTTGCTGCCTCTAATGTACAGCTGTTCATACAATTTCAGACTCATCATTTGCCATTTTCAATTTCAATCCCTTACTGTGATAAATAATACATAGACATAGAAACAATTTACTACTGCTGTTATGGCTTCCACAAGAAAGTATCGACACTTTGAAGAAAGTGATGATTCAGACTCAGATGAGCTACTGTTCCCATCAACATCGAGACTGTCATGAAAAAATTTGGCACAAGAAACCATCACTCTTGGCTCCCTATTAAGCAATCTTGTATGATATCACGTCTTGGGCTTGAGATATTTCACATACACTTACAGAGCCTCCAACGTCAACTTTTGATGCATCTTTATATTTACATCAAACACCAACTCTGACATCCTGTGCACATTTACAGATGTAATATCTTCATGTGTAGTTACTCTAGCGGTAGCCCATTCACTTCTTTCATCTAAAAGAGAATCTGAACCTTCTCTTATTTCTGCTTTTTGAGCATGCTTCACTACAGAGCTTGACATCTATGACTTCATATTTCAGTCCTCCATCCGTGTCCTCAGAAACACAAAACTGTCATAGTTTCTTTAAAACACATGCTACAGGCGTGTTGCTGCCATCTCCAAACTGCCATACACTTGCTCAGATTTTGACAGAAAAAGATCATTGTTTTGGAAGGATACTGTATGCTTCAAAAACCAGCCAGGGTGTCCAAACAATCAGATTATTACTGTGGAAACTTGGAAAGATCCTCCTCATCTCAGTCATTCAGTGCATCATAATTTGCTGATCAAAGAAGCCATATGCTTCCTTTTATACTATCATAACTTTATCTCAGATTCTCAAGTAGTGGCTTTGTTGATGAAGGCTATCTTTGCAAGTCAAAGTCTATGCTCAATGGCACACTACTTTTTGCATATTGTTTGTTAGTTGTAGATACTCAATCATTCTTATGCTTGAACGCTGATATGATGTCAATAGAGTACTGCTGTCATGAATTATATCTTCAAGCATAGTTGTTGTTGGGTGTTTAGAGTTGAAATTTTACCAAGGAAGTGTTTGTCCATTCATTTGTGCCTTGGAGTGGATAAAGACACTTTAAATGTGGTCCCTAGCTTATGTTTATGAAGTGAGATTGACTTTATAATGATAAAGTCACTTTATAAAATGAAGTTGAGTTATAAAAGTTTATTTGTGACTTTAATGAGATTAAAAAGGTGGTTGTGCAATTAACGTCTCACGTTAAATATTTAAAAAGTCATTTAATGCTTTTTAATGAGAAAAGCGAGATGTGATCTTGGCCCTAGATCTCATCTAAGTTATTTTTAATCTTGACCATTGAATTTGAGACGGTGGTTGCTCAATCAAAAAGGCTAGGGAAAGGCTCAACCTAATTAGTTGTTCACATTCCAAAGAGAGAGTTTTTGGAGAGGAGAGAGCAAAAGAAGACAAGGGTTTGAAGATATTTCGTTTCAAGAAATTGAGAGAGAGAAAAGTTTGCACAAAATCCAAGAAGGAAGAAGAGCAGATTTTTGGCACGCCTCCCAAGACAAACTTTTCAGAAGGCACAAATTTCAAGAATGTACCATACAGCAGCACAGTTTTCGAGGAGAGGCCATACAGCAGGTACAGACCGTACAGTTCCGTACATGCACAAATTTCGAGGCGGCCAGGCATGATTTTCGAGATAAAAATTATGTAGCTGTCAGCACAAATTTCGAGGTCCGTACAGCAAAGTTTGCTGACCATACAGTCGCATGTGTGGAGGCCGTACAGGCTGGAAATTTTGGGAATCCCTACAGCAGGTTTCAAAGTGATTCTGGCACGTTTTTCGACATAGAAAAAGGGAGATAAGTTCTGCTGTAATTTATTTATAAATTTGCCTGAAAATAAAATTTCTCTCTTGAACAGGTTTTCTGTTCGGGGTTTTTCTTGGACCATTTTGGTCAAAATTCCGAGTCTTAAAATTTTACGTGTTAGCTGAAATATTTTTCTGAGTAAGAAAAAGTAGGGCTATCATAAAATTTCTGAGTTTGTAAAAGTTAATATTATCTCATGTGTTTCATGTTTTCAAGTTAAAAATTTTAAAGAAAATGTATATTAGGGTTTGGGCATTAAACCATACGCTATGAACTGAAACTGGAACCGGGTTGGGGTTACAAATATCTTCATTTAGACAGTCCTTCATGTGCCTCTCTTGCTATCCTCTGCAAGGGCTATGCTCAGATTTCCATGCACTAATTTGTTGTCATAAAACTGATCTGCAATATGCACAGAGATTCTTCAATTACAAGAAAAGCATATTTCTGATTCTCCAATTGTTGATAACTGATTATTATCCAGGCTGTCTCAAGTCTCTACTACAAGTATCCGACATTGATTCTTCTATTTGATTGTCTTTATTGAACAAATCTTCCATTCCAAAATCATGATATTGGTCTTTTGGACATTGTGAAGGTTTGGTTGACTTTATTTGAATTTGTTTTTGCTTCCACGTTCCTTTCTGACAAGGACCAATAAGATGACTTCTCTTGTCCTAAAGAATACTGTAAACCTGAATTTTCATCTTCATAAGGAAATGTCCCAGCCTTATCTATTCTAGAAATGGGGTGTACATGTTTTGAGTGAGATTCAAAACAGCGAGTCTCCCTGCCATCTTTGTCTAGCTCAGCACATCCTTTCTTATAATAAACAGTTTCATCTCTGCCCTTTTCTTGCTTTTGCTTCCTTCTTCCACACTTTTGTAGATTCTTCCTTTTGTTTTGCAAAGGTATCCCTGTCTTGTTTTGAAGATTCGGCAATGCCACTTCTACAAAACCTTGCTATATGCCCATAATAGTTGCATTTATAACACTCAATCAAGGATGCACAAGGATTATGATTTCTATTTGATGATTCATAAAAGTTTCCTTTCTTGTCTCTCACATAAATATTTTTAACACAAGCTCTACAGTTCACTGCCCTATGACCAAAGTGATTACAGGAAAAACAGTAACCAGAAAATAAACATTGATACATGGTTGCGTAAGGTTGTTTTGAAGGAAATGATTTTCTGCAGCTGTTGTTGTTGTCAGTTTTTTGTTGGACATAGTATTCTTCTTTTCGTTATCTTCTCCTTTGATATGTCTCTTGACAGCATCAGCATAACTCTTGGGCTTGTTAAACACTTGTTCTGAAGAACTTGAGTCATAGCCAAGACCTGTCTTAACAAACGGTGATCTTTGATTGTCTGAATAGTAGAATGTTGTCTAAGATCATTGAGCTCTTCTCAAACTTCAAGCTTTTGTCTAATTGAGCAGTCATTTTCTTAAGGTAACACTTTTACATTCCAACCTTTCACAATCTTCTTCCTTGTTCTTCAATTGACCTCACTTCTTCTTCAATTATTTTCTGCTCTTCTAATCAAGTTTTTAGACTAACATTTATTCTTTCTTTTCATCAATTCATCTATTTTTTCTGCTTCTTTGTGTTGAATAACAATTATTCTCCCCGTTGTTTACAAGCACCAACTTGCAGGAGACACCAATCCCTTGTTGTTTACAAGCACCAACTTGTAGGAGACACCAATCGCTTGCAATTTACAAATTTATGAGTTTTGCATTGCTTCTGTATATGCTAACTTCTGAGTGTTGCCTGAGTTTATTCACCACTTATCCTTGCTCACTGTTTATGATACAAATTTTAATCCAGCGCACAATAACTAGCATACAAAATTTCTATACTCCACACACTATATCCAACGTATCATATTTTCACAAACTGAGTCCAGTGCACTATATTCTGCTCACCGAGTTTCTATATCCAGCACATCAAGTTTCTATATCAAGTGCACCAAGTTTTTGTATCCTCTGCACCAGACTTCTGTACCAGAGCATCAAACTTCTGTATCCTGTGCACTAAACTTCTGTATCAGACAAATCTGATATTAATATGCTGAGTTCAGCGTACTATGCCTCGCGCACTATAATCAGTGCATCAAACAGACTCGGTCCTACATTCCAAACTCCTATACTAGTTATAGCGCACCAATAATTTCATTTGATTAGTCCTACAATTCTCAGCCAAACTCAGTTATCATCAACGCCAAAAACCTAGAGCTTCTTCGCAGCTTGTTTATACTCACAATCATAGCACGCCAATAATTTCATTCGATCAGTCCTCCAATTCTCTGCCAAACTCAGTCATCGTCAGCGCCAAATACCCAAAGCTTCTTCACAGCTTGTTCATACTCAAAACTTCACTAATTTGTAGTAGTTTGCTAATTTGTAGTAGTTTGCATCCATTACATTTTGCGTTCTGGCCATTTGACACTTCCAGCGCCACAGTCTCAGCGCAGAGCAATAGAGACAAAGCATCAACATCTTAAGTATCTTGAACAGATTTCAGTTTCATCCTTCTCACTGACAGATAATCCGTTGTCCGTGTCACAGAGCACAGTGCAGTTTACTCCAATGCCCAGCAATTTGTTAGAGTGCAGAGCAATCTACTCCAATGCCCAGAAATTCACTTCCTCGGAGCTCAATACCATTCAACACCAGTACACACCTCATTCTACAGATGCACCATAATTGGCTTCAAAATTTGCCTTTGATCTGCACCATAATTAGCCCTACTTATGTCATATGATCACCTTCAAGTCAACCCCAAAACTTAGCATAATCACCTTCTATATTAGCCTCATCCAAAGAAGAACCTGCAAAAACACATCCATTCCTCTTCACAAGGTGCACCTTCTCTTCCTCAGAGAACCTTAGAAACCCTAAGAAGAACCTTCAAGAGAATATCATTATGAGTATCTTCAAAACCTAGAAAAGATCTTCAAACCCTAGAAGACCTTCCTCTTCCATAAGTGCACACCTTTTTCAGAGCTCCATAAGTGGATGAATGAATGAAAAAATGAGGAGGGTGCTCCACTTAATTATAGTGTTCTTACATCACTTTCTGGGATGAGCTAACATTGTTCAATATCCTAGAAAGGCCGACCTAAAATTCTAGTTGGGCTGACTTTACAAATCCTTTCATATCTCCTCATTCCTATGGAGTTAGAGGGAGTTCCAGATACCGTTGGAAAGTTCTTGGAATAAGCATTCCAACCATGTAACCTATACTCCTAATTGAGATAGGTATCTAGAGTAAAAATATCTTCAAAGATAGGGTATCCAAACTAAGCATCAAAAATCCAAAAACAATATTTCCAATAATCTCCATATTGCAATATTTATCTTGGGCATCTATAGTCTCTCCTTGCCTTTGACAACAATGACAAGAATAATTCCAACACTTCATCCTTTGAACTTGGGACTATGTGACATACTTTAGAGTTGGATATATCACTTAAAGACACTTGGGTTGAGGAGCATACTTAATGGAGGTTGGTGATGGATCCAAACACATATATTGAAGAGAAGCATTAGCGACTTACAACCATATTGACACTCATGAGAGTAGCATAGGGCACATGTGAGGGCATGTGGCTCATAGTTAGGGGAAGAGTGCATTGAATGGTCAAACTTGGATAGTGGCCCACCATGGCATAGGAAGCGTTGGACTAACATCTTGCTAGAGAGTGCGCCATCATAGAGGAGGGGCATTGAGCCCAAGATCATCATGATGTGGAGAGCATTTCACTTTGCGGGTGGAGAGCATTGAGTTCTAAAGTTACGACTAAACAGGTGAAAATGGAAAAAAAATGGGCCACATGGCACACCCATAAGGTGCCACGTGGCATGCACAAACAGCATATAGGTGCCACATGGAAGCATCATAGAATGCCACATGGTCGAGATGGTGACATGACAAATGAGGTGGACCAATAAATTGTAGATATGTGGCAGGAATGTTGGCAGGTGGACCAATCAGAAAGCGCCACGTGGTGGTCGTATTGGCCACGTGGTAAGGCGGTTTACCAAAAATTATGGAGTCGAGGAGGATCAAACCCCTGACCTTCTCTCCTTCTAGGCCTCAACAATATCTGCCTAGCCATAACTCCCGTCAATGGTTCTTAACTACTATAGTAGTCAACTTCTATTTGAAGTTGAAGTATTGTATGATTTGAAAAAGGGTCGAGCCGAGGGCTAAGCCCAATGTATTCGCCACAGATCATACCGGCGGTCCAATGGACAAGCCACAACACAATGCCAAGTCATACCACCAGTCGCCTCTACGAGCCAATCTTCAAGTCCCACCGTAAGCCAAACCATTTCATATCACGTTAAAACGGGAGGAACGTGAGGCCCGTCGGTTTGACCCTAGGACCTTCGTTGCCCCATGGCCACGCCTTACCAATGGGCTACGGCCCAGTCCTTGGTAAAGGATTGGCGAGATATCCTTTTAAGTTTGTTGGGATTCATAAGCCAAAAAACAGGCGCATGGCCACCATTTCGGGCCCCCATTTTCATTTTTTAAATGGTGTTCGAAGCCCTTTTTACATAGTTTTTTGACAACAGAATGCATAGTTCCTAAGAATAATGTCGGAACTTCCTCTTAGGAACTACAATCAGACCCCTGATCTTGGATGGAAGGAAGGCCTTGCTTGTTGAGTGGGCACTTTTCACATTGCTCTTGGCACTTAGAATCTTTCTATTACCTTTTTTGTCGGCCTATTTAATTACTTTCAGTTGCACAGGAACAACCTGTCGTGGTGGGATCCTCAGAATTGCACTAGGATGGCAAGATCATACTACATAGTTATACAAATTCAGATTGGGCTTGGAGCACCAATGACAAAAAGAGTACCTCAAGATGTTGTTTCAGTTTGGGATCAGGTGTGATCTCATGGCTTAGCAAAAAGCAGACTTGTATTGCTCTCAATACAGCAGAGGTTGAATATACTGCTGCGTGTTCAACCTACAGTGAAGCAGTTTGGCTCCACAACTTGTAACAGGATTGTTCGATACAAAGATGGATGTGACTAATATCTACTGCGATAATCAAAGTTGCATCAAGCTGATAGAGAACCCTGTGTTTCACGACGAATCAAAACACATACAAATAAAGTTCCATTATATTCGAGACATGGTGCAGAAGGGAGCTATACAGCTCCAATATGTTCCTACAGAGGAACAAGTGACCGATGTATTGACTAAGCCTCTATCTCGTGTAAAGTTTGAGGGACGAGCGTGGTGTAGTCCGTAAGGACATCCCTCAAAAGAGGGAGTGATGATGTGGATGTGGTTATGGTTCCCGTAGCAATGGTGTGATTGCTTAGTCTAAGATTGGTATGTCAGCCTAATAAGGCCTGATTGATCCCATTGGGATTGGTATATCAGTGTTGTCAAGGCCTGATTGATCCTAGGGGAATTAATATGTCTGGCTAGGCTTGTTTGGCCCGAAAGGGTTAGTAAGCCAGACAAGGCTTGTTTAGCCCCCAGGTAGATCGTTATGTCTGGCTAGGTTTGTTTGGTCTGAAAGGATTTGCAAGCCAAACAAGGCCAGTTGGGTATACCAGAGTGCCCACCGTGATGCTGCTTCAGATGACTCTAGCACTCTGTGCTGATGATGTGGTTGTGGTCCCACCACTCTATTTTGATGATGTTGACGTGGTTGTGGTCCCAGCATTTCTCTGTTGATGATAATGATGATGTTGCTACAGCATTGATATGTTGATGATGATGATGTTGTCTTAGCATTTTATGTTAATGATGATGATGTTGTTCCAGCATCTCTATGCGGATGATGATCTAGCATTTATTTGTTGATGATGTTGTTTTTAGCGCTGACATGTTAATGACGTTGTTGTTGTTCCAGTATTCACATACTGATATTGCAGATGATGATGATGTTACAGTATTCACATACTGATGTTTGCAGATGATGATGATGTCCCAGTATTTACATACTGATGTTGCAGATGATGATGATGTCCCAATATTCACATACTGATGTTGCAGATGATGATGATGTTTTGTTCCACGATGATGGTGTTCCACGATGATAATATTTCACGATGATGATGTTTTGTGATGAAGATGATGCTTATGATGATGTTGTTACAAAACTTCCTATGACATATAGATCCACCAGTTGTACAGTTGTGGTTGTTGTTGATGTATAATACCTTCCTTGTTAAGAGGGAGTGTTGAAATAATGTAACTGCGAAAGATATTCTATTGTATTTATTATTATATTAGTATTGTCCCTCACTTCCGAAGATGTTCCTCCAATTAGGGATATCATTGACGTAATTGGTCATGTAAAAGAATTGAGGTTAAACCTTCGTTGTAAGTCAGGTCAATAGTACCCACAAGTTGTAGTTAAAGTTGATGTGTCTCCTTGGACAAGTCGGCCCTGTTGGAGAGGTGAAGTCAGCCCTGTTGGGTTATTAGGCTTCATAGTTGAGGTGTATAAATAGATGAGGCACCCTCCTCATTTGGACACACTCACAACTCAAGTAAGCTTGCTAGAGAGAGAAAGACGAGCCCATCTGAAGGAGAAGATGTAGTTTACCTTAGTCTTGTGGTCTTACATTGTCTTTGATTGGATTCTATATCGAGGAAATACTGTTGGGTTTTCTCCCCCACGAAGGTTTCCCAGGATAAATCTGTGTCCTCTTTATCTTGTTGTGCTTGTCATTCTTTCAATGATCTTCTTGTTATTGGGCATAAAACTTTTAAAAATCTAACACTTCTTTGCACAATTTTGTCACTTTGTTGATCCTTAAAAGTTAATTGGTAGAGATATTTGGAATTTCCATTCTTTATATTGTAGAATTTTCAACACTCTCCCAACCCGGTTTCCAACTCCATTTTAAACATTGTTTAATGCCCAACCCAATTTAACATTCTGTTGCAAATTAGATTTTTCTCATAAATAATATAGGACTGAAACACAAGAAGAATTTCTACAACTTTTTATGAGCAGCAAATAAAACACATTCACATATAAATATTTAGACACAAAAAATTTTAGTCCAATGACCCAGGAAAAACCCCAACCTTCGGGGAAAACCTCTGAGAGAAAATCTTTATTTATCCTTGAAAATTACAGCATTAGACAAAAATATCAATCAACTTATCTCAACCGGAAGAGGAAAATTTCTGCCTCGAATTTTGTGCCAACCCAAAAATTTGCAAACTCAAAAAATTCCTATTTTTACCCTCCTCAACTTCCGTGTTGCTACAGGACTGTATGGAATTGTACGAACGGGTTGTACGGCCTGTTCAATATGGCACTGGCTCAAAATTTGTTTCGACTATACGGCCTTGAAATTCGTGCTCGAATTTGTTATCTCGAAATTTGTGGTGTGCATCTCAACCTCGAAATTCATGCCCAGATTTCTCTGCCTCAAGAATCGTGCCCTATACGAAATACGTACCGTACGGTATTGTGAAGACATGCTGCAATAAATGCTCTCTTGATGCCTAGGTTTTTGTGCCAAGTTGTTGTTTTCTTCTTCTTGATTTTCGTGCCAAAAGGAAAAATGCTCAAGCAACTATTTCTCCCTCTTTCTCAGAAAAATGGCTCTCACTCTCTCAAAATACAAAAATGCCTCTTCACTTGGAAAACTTTCCTTTTAGGTAAAAAGTTAGGTGAGTGAAAAGCCATCTAATCCAAGGGCTCGGATTAGATTAGATGAGTCGTTGTGATTAAATCACTTTTCTCCACAAAATTAAAATTAAAATTCACTCACTTTTTTAATTTTTACTTAAAGTACACTTTATTCTCTAAAGTGCATTTAATACTCATCCAAGTGACTTAGGCAAATGTCACTTAGGGGAACAACTGCAAGGTATAAAATTCAACCTGTATTTGAACTTCTGAAGATATCGTCACTTTCAGTGGATTTGTATCTTTAAGTTTTGTGATGTCAATTGGATTTATATTGATTCATTTCTCCATTCTGTGTATTTTTACATATAACAACTTCTCTTTCCCAATGGGGTTAGCCATTGTTTCTTTATCAATCAATGATCCCTTGTTGACAAGTTGCTTTAACTTGCTTTATAGCAACTTCTTGCCATTTTTTAGCTTCTTAATTTGTGGAAGTTTTAATTATGATCCCTGAAGCATGATAGTTCTTCATCATTCTCTAACTTGCCGAGTTTATTTTTAAGGTCTTGTTTCTTTGGTTTCTCATCTTTTAAAATCTCTAATTAAAGTTCCTTGAGCAAGAATTTTTTGTCTTCTTCTAATAATTTATTCTCAAGATAATGATTGTCTTGTTCCAACTTTTGAACACACTGCTTCTTATCCTTTGACTTCTTGATTTGTGTAAGTAGTTTTTGACTATGATCTTTTAAGCAAGAATTTTCTTCGTCGTTTTCAATGATAACCTTGTCAAATTCTTTCTTGAGATCTTTGAATTGATTGTTGTGATACTCTACTATTTTTCTCATATTTAGTCTCCTCGCATTTTAAATGATGAAGTTCATCATCAAGGCACTTTTATCTCCTCAACATTTTTGTAACTTGGTTTTTAATTCTTCACATTAATTTTGAGAGTATATTCTAAAAAACGAGTTGATAGTTTTTTTGTCATTAATACTTTGGTTATAGAACTTGTATATTCGTCGTAATAAGTGGGCACACGAAGTATGAGGACCCACTTCTTCAATGTGACACAGATATTAAATTTTAAAATATCTCTTAAGTACCCTTTTCGTTGATAGCTTTAATATTAAGAGGGTGTACGAATTACGACATACCACTAAAATGATCATATTCACTTGTAATAGCGGCACTTATATAACCTTGTTATATTCAAATTCAAGTGTGGACCCTCAAAAGTATTTTTGGAACAGTGTAGTGACCCTTTTATTGCATACCATGTGACTTAATGATCAACCCACATGTCATAATATAAAAATTAGTCAAAAACTTAAAACTGTTGAAGTTTTATACCTTGGGAGTTGTTCCCCTTAGTGACTTTTACCTAAGTCACTAGGAAAAGGGGTTATGTAACATGGAATTTATATTAATGACTTGAGATGAGGATTAAATACACTTTAGTGATTAAAGTGTACTTTAAGTAAAAATTTAAAAAGTGAGTGAATTAAATTTTAATTTGTGGAGAAAAGTGATTTTATCACAACCACTCATCTAATTTAATCTGGGCCCCCCTTGGATTTAGACGACCTTTCACTCACCCACCCATTTTTACCTAAAAGGCAATTTTCCATGTGAAGAGGAACAAGTTCATTTTTGAGAGAGAGTCGATTTTCAGAGGAGAGAAAATGCAGATGACGTTTTTTCTCTTGGCACGAATTTTGAGGTACATGCACAGCAACAAATTGGGCATGAATTTCAAGGTAGCAAATAAAAGCATTTAATGCAGTCGTACAATACAATCTGTGTTGTACCTTTTCAGACCATATAGGTCACGAATTTCAAGGCAGTGAGGTGGGCAAGAATTTCAAGGCAAAAATTCTCTACTTCAACGAGCACGAATTTCGAGGCAGTGACCATACAGTACACTCCGTACAGCGTCCATACATCATGTATGTATAGCATCCGTACAATCCTGTAGCAACACATTTTTCGAGGAGTTTTGCAGGCAGAAAATTCTGGGTTTGATTTTCTGAAGTGGGCATGAATTTCGAGGCTGATATATATCTTCTGGTTGAGATAAGTTGTGACTGAAAATTTTGCTTTCTGTTGTACTATTAAAAAATAAATAAAGAATTTCTCTCACACATTTTCCCCAGTTGGGGTTTTGCCTGGGTCATTTGACAAAAAATTTCTAAGTCAGAATTTTTATGTGTGAATGTGTTTTTTCATTGTTGCTCATTAAAAGTAGTAAAAATTCTTCATATGTTTCAGTCATAAATTGTTTATGAGAAATGACTTAATTTGTAGCTGAAAGTAAATTGAGTTGGGCATTAAACAATGATGAAAATGGTGGTTGAAACTGATTTGGGGGAATGAGAAAAATTTCCTAAAACTATATAATATATATAAGTTGTTGACTAATATATATTGTAACTGTGTAATTCTTCCCCGACGAACTGCTTCACCAAGGTCACAAAACTAAAAAGCGAAGAGTCAAGAGTCTTGGCAGTGTTGTTTTGTGATTTTTCAGTTGTCTTCACAATTCATCTATCGACTTACTAGCAATATTTTTGCTCGATGCAATGATTATGAAAGTGTGTAGTGAGATTTTACTCCCCCCACGATGGTAGTAGCTACAGGTTTATTTCACAATAGCAATGACTCAACCCATGTAAACCAGAGATGAATGGAAGCTAAAGAGTATTAGATTGAAACAATCATAGTGACAATTCTAGTGCTATCCAATCACATTGTTACCTTCAGTGGCTAATATATATTGTAGCGATGCAATTCTCCCCTGACAAACTGCTTCACCAAGGTCACAAAACTAAAAACCGAAGAGTCAATAGTCTTGGCAATGTTATTTTGTGATTTGTCAGTTGGCTTTTGTTATGCAACCAAGTCCCAAAAATAGAATAAAATGAACAGAAATAGACAAGAAGAGGGTAATCCACGCCTTAACAATGAAGAACAAAGATAGTTAGCAATCCTCTTCAAGGGAGGAACCTCCTTACACAATGTACTAAGTACACAAGACAAGATACAATGATGACTAAAATGAGAATATCTCCTTCCTATATATAGGAGACCAAGGTGTACAATAACAACTAATAGACCCAAGCCGACATGAATAATATGTAATACACCACAACATAGGGGGTAATGCGCCACCCTATAGGGAGGAATGTGCCCAACATTTAGGGCTTTACATTCTCCTCCCCTTCAAACAAGCGTTGTCCTCAACGCTTGGATGCATCTATATGAAGGAATCATCTTCCCATGTCGAATCCGCAGTTGGTAAGTTCTTCCACTTGATGAGATACTCAATAATAGTATGATTTCGTAATTGCTTGGTCCTTGTTTCTATGATTTGTTCAGGTTCCCATATGATTTGTGCTTCTTCAAAACTCCTTTGGCAATGATGTTGATCTACCTGTAGTTTCATCTTGTTTCTTAAAATTGTTGGGATTTGGAGAAATGCATGTTGGTGATCTATGTGATCTACCACTGCTTGAACTGTAGATTTTCATGTCACTACTTCAACCATGTGCTCCATTTCATTCTTCTAGTCATAGGGGTATTTGTAAGGTCTGATGCTAGAAGGAATACTTCCCAGATTTAAGTTAATAGCGTTGTCCAAATCTGGAATAGGTGGATGACGTATTGGAATGCCTTCAAATACCTTGGAAGGATTTTTAAGGACCCTTTGGATATCTGGCGAAATAGGAGCCTTACCTATTTGAACATCTAGCAAGTATAACTGTGCAATTACACCTTGTTTTCCTTTTTTTAACAATGTTGTCATACCATTACAGTTGATCACCTTGCTTGGTATCCCTGTGATACCATTTAACACAAATTATTTTCATTCCCAGGAAAATTTCATGAAAAGCTTCTGAAAATTAAAAGACATCATCCCCAATGATTGTAACCAAGTTGCATGAAACAAGGAATCGAGGACGAAACAAGGAAACGGGGACAAAATGGGGAAACGGGGAAACAAGGGAAAGGTGACCCCCCAAACTTTTGGAAACGGGGAAACATGATATATACATATATATATATATGAGCAAGAACATTTTTTATTTTAAAAAATAAATGTGAAATATAAATCATAAATCCTACATGTCGACAAATCATTGCCTATATTGAGATCCTATTCATCAATAACAACCTAGGCCTCCCTCCTCTAGGCTCTAGCCTTTGTCTCTAACTCGAATTTTAAACTTGATCCTCCAAGGGCATTAGCCAACAACTCAACACCCTACAATTTTGATGAAAATTCCTAATCCAATCGTTAAATAAGGTAGAAAAAACTTCCCATGCTTAATAAGTGATTTTGTTTGAGTGAAGAGTATATTTTTATTAATGTCATGACAGAGTAGTTCAACAATCAACACCACCAACATCAAGATACATATAGGGGTTTATCTGCTTGATTAAAATGTGAATTCCATATCCTCATACATGATAAAATCTAGTGGAAACTTTGCAATCCTGAAATCCTGAAAACTATTAAGTCTGCTGAATTTTGAATGGGATCTAAAATTCTACTTTTTGCATATGAAGTCCGATGAGGTCGGAACCACTCTCAAACATCCTGAAACAATTAATGGTAATGTTAAAAATTTAAGTAAAAGTGACATTCTCCTTTTACTTTAAGAATTTAACATTACCATTAATATCACCAAAAACACCTGCTCCATGGCAACATTTTTTTGGAAACGTGACCTAATTGACTGCAGCTGTATCGGAAACACGTTTCCATCTTGAACACATGTTTCATCCGTACGAAAACGCGTTACCGGGCCGTACGCTTCGCGTTTCCGAGTTTCGAAATGAGGAAACGCTGGAAACGGAGTTGGGGCCCACGTTTCCTGCAACATAGGATTGTAACCATTGAACTCCTAATACAACATCAACACCCCCCATTGGGATAGAAATCATGGGACTATTCAATACATATTCCACCATAGTAAGATTGATATTATGGCATTTCCCTGAACAATTGATGGTTTCTACATATGCAATCATTACTTGAAATTCTGGTGCTTGATATACAAAGCAATTGAAATATTTGGCTACTTTACAGTGAATCAAATTATGAGTACTATACCAGAATCAATCAACATTGTTATCTTTTTATTTTTGATATATCCTTCGATCTTGAGAGTTTGAGGAGTGTTAATTCCAGCCAAAGCATGACAAGATATGGTGGGAGTAATCACTTCTAGTTCATCCCCTTGCAGTGGTTCCTGTTCTTTTTATTCTTCCTCTTCACATTCTATGTAAACTAATTTCTTTTATCCACACTTATGTCCCTTACTGTACTCGTTGTCACAATTAAAGCATAGAAATTTCGCTCTTCTTTCCTCTAGTTGTTGAGGTGTCAACCTCTGAGGTTGGTTAGAAGGAGCATCATTCTTTCTGTATGTTGGAAGCACTATTTCTAATAGTCATCGCCATAATTTTACTTTCAACCTTCCTTGCCATCATGAAAGCTTCTCTAGGGATGATGGTTCAAAGAGACACACCTCATGTTGAATGTTATCCTTCAAGGTTCCAATAAAGAGATCTAACAAATTATCTTCTGAAATATTCTTCACTCTGAGACTTAGCTGCTGAAATTGCTTGATGTGCTCTGTAACTAGACCTTTTTGCTTGAGACTTACCAACTAGCTAAAGAAGGTGTTGTTATTTATATCTCCACAATGTGCAATCAATTCTTCTGTTAATATAGACCAAGAGATAATATAGTCCTTTTTACGATCACAAAACCATTGGTACCGTACAAATTGATCAGGTTCTAAATATAAGGATGCAATAGTTACCTTTTGCAAAGTTGGCACCTAGTGTAGATCAAAGAATTGTTCCATCTAAAAAATCCATGTGATTGGATCCTTGCTAAGTAACAAGACACTTGTCTCGTATTCCACGTGTCGAACACCACACTTGCCCTAATACGTGTCCGACACCAAAATTTCCGTGTCCTAAAATCTGGACACTTTCCATCACATGCCAAAAACATGTCCTAATTTCTAGACATGTGTCCTGTCAAAAAGGGTATAGAGGAGGAGGATAGAGGAAAGAGCTACGACAGCAATGCTAATTTTGACTTGGAGCAGCAAGAGGATGATTGACAGTGGCTAGTACCATTGATGAGCTATGATATTCTTCCCTGTGGCTATTTAGAATTTTCATGTTGTATCTAGTAGTACTGTGGATACTAGACTTAGTACTAAGTATTAGTGACTCTATTTTGTATTTGTAGGTGGCATTCTCTCAATATCTATGTAATACATTTTTATTTTTGTGGTTTAATCAGAAATATCAAATATGCATTTTATGGTTCAAAGATCATGATTCATTGATAATTTTATTATTGATTCATCATTGTCATATTTAAATTGAATGATATTATGATTGATGTACATTGTATATACTTCTAGTTTTTAGAAAATGTAGATCTTTATGTATTTTTTTTAAATATATATATATAACGTGTCACCCCGTGTCCTATTTCCGGGGTTGTCGTGTCTTGTGTCGAATACTCGTATTTTCGTGTCCTCAGTGTCCCGTGTCCTCGTGTCATGTGACTTAGGATCCTTGCCATCAAATTTTCTCATGTCAATCTTGGGGATAAAGTAGTTCCTTGGACCTGAGTTGAACCCATGATGTTGTAGTGAATCGTCAACTTTTGAGGACTCATACTTCTTACTCTCCAATTGTTTTTCAATTTTCTCAAGACGTGACTAGAATAAGTCCCATTTGTCCTCCTTATCCTCTTTTTGAGTATATACATGAGAAATAAAGCTATGTTTTATATCCTTCATCAATTCCATCAATTCTAGAAGATCTTATTTTCCAACCATCCCTTTGAGATCCTCTTTACTAGCCATCTTATTTTCTAATTTAACTAAGTCATTCATTTTCACGCTTCCTTTAATCATATCTTCCAATTTGGATACTATAAAAGATGTCTTCCATTTCTGTGTATGTTGAGGATGAATCCTCTGGGGGTTTGAGTGGAGTGTGATTTTTTTCACTTTCTTTTGGCGGCATTTTGAACAATAAATATATATCACACCCTAGGGTTTACCACAAATAGATCCTTCGACTCAAAGCTATTCAAATTCAAAATGATTTACCTTTTTCAAACCCTCATTAGAAGACAGTTTTATGGCTCACCTATAACTAAACTAAAATTTGAATTTCGACTCCTCTGGGTATGAAACTTCGGTCTGTTGTACCCTAATGTGTCATCTTTCCACTGCCGCAGGTCTAACCTAATTTGGATGTGCCAAAAAAAAATATTGCAAATCTCCCAAAGCTTCTTATTTTTGGCATATCCAAAAGAGCAAACTTGTACAGTATGCCGCGTGTCCAATATTTCGTTTCTGTAGCTGAAAATTCTACCACAAATACCCTGGTCTGTCTTCTTTCAGATGCAACTGGTCTCACTCACTTTGGATCTCGGATGCCTCAGATATGACCTTTCTCCCTAAAACACCTGTTTTAGACTAGGTTTTGGACTATTCAAAAACCCTAGATTCCTCCACAATTATTAATGAAATTCTAATGGATCAAGATCTGAATTTCGTACTAGAAATAGTTTGACCTATTCTAGAACTGGGTTTTTAACCTCGATCTTTGAATCCTTGCAGAAAACAAGTTGTAACGAAAAATGCCAAGATGCCTCGTTTTGCAAAAGCCAGTCCCGAGGAAAGAGCTCTGATACCAAATTTTATGCAACCAAGTCCCAAAAATAGCATAAAAAGAAAAGATATAGACAAGAAGAGAGTAATCCATGCCTAAACAATGAAGAACAGAGATAATTAGCAAAATCATCTTCGAGGGAGGAACCTCCTTACACAATGTACTAAGTACTTAAGACAAGATACAATGATGACTAAAATGAAAATACCTCTTTCCTATATATAGGAGGCCAATGTGTACAATAACAACTAATAGACCCACTAATATACCCAAGCCGACATGAATAATATGTAATACACCACAACATAGGGGGTAATGCGCCACCCTATAGGGGGGAATGTGCCCAATAATTAGGACTTAACGGCTTCACAAATCATCTATCAACTTAGTAGCAATGTTTTCGCTCAATGCAGTGATTATGAAAGTGGGTAGTGAGAGTTTACTTCCCCCACGATGGTAGCAGCTACAGGTTTATTTCACAGTAGCAGTGCCTCAACCCATGTAAACCAGAGATGAATGGAAGCTAAAGAGTATTAGATTGAAACAATCTTAGTGACAATTCTAGTGCTATCCAATCACACTGTTACCTTTAGTGGTTACTATGGGAGTTTTCAGACAGCGAATTTTTAGTATTCTGCCCACACCATATATTCTTTGTTTGGGTCTCGTTCAATTGAAACAACTTTACTGACAATTCTAGTGCTATCCAATCACACTGTTCCCTTTCGTGCTTGATATGAGAGTTTTCCCACAGCGAATTTTTAATACTCTGCCCACACCATATATTCCAAGTTTGGGTCTCGTATCTTAAATTTTTTCTTGCATACGAAGAATATTTACTTGATGCTCTTCCACAACACAAAATCTATAGGGTGAGGATTTGAATGTCGTTGTACTGATATTGGTCTATTATATTTTTCCACGCTTTCTTGAGAATGTATTCATTCCTTAACAGTGATTGATGATTTTTTTCCATAGGCACCGGGGTCTCTAGATACTCGGATCTTTTTTTCTTCTTCTGTCTTGAACTGTAATGTCAGCAATGTTATTTGTGAACCAGCAATTCTTGGTGTTTTGGAGGATTCACAATGGTAATAACAGTGGAATCAATTTGAAGTGGATATAATCCTTCTTCAAAAATTAAAATAGCCAAAAGCCTAAATGTGGTTAAAGACTGAGGATAAAAAGAAACTTTGATAAATGAGTGTGGCCAAAATCTGGGATAGACAAGGTCTGAAAACAATTTGTGGCCAAAGGCCGGACCAGAACAAAGATTTGATACCAATGTAACGAACTGTAGATATGTAGTTCATCTACTAGCAAGAATCCAACAGAAGGACAAAGATCAAAAAAATCCACATAGGACAAAAATAAATAATTATACAAGAATATGATAGATGATAGATATGATTACAACAGCATGGGATGGTATACTTGTATATGCATTGATTGCTCACCATAGATAATAGGTCATGTCCTTTCCTTAGGATGTGACACTTCATTTATTAATTATTTACTTATTATTAATTTATTGATGTCTATTAATATATATATTTATGTTCCTTACATCATCATTTGTTGAACACCAATAATATTATATCATCTTCTCTTAAAGTTATAAAGCACATAACATAGCCATGGAATTGTTATCGGTATTCGGTACTATGACCCTCGGGTGCTCTTGTTAACAGACAGTGAAATAGCAAAATTTTATGTTGAGCGTGCCCCTTTCATGAAGGGAAACAAACCATCCTATTTTATTTGCAATGCACCATTTATCACTGTTGCTGTTAATTCATTTACTGATGTCAGACAAATCCTTGCAACAGAGATAACTGATATTTTGTTAAAACTTAAACATGATATGAATATGACTTACCTTACACCTTTAATCTTGTTGGTAATCAAAAAAATGAAACACCACAAGGATTTCATTGAGGAGTATATCACAAGCCAAATTGCAATAAGTGAGCTAATGACAAGCAGAATTTTAAACGTTTGTTGAATTTCATATTAAACATACTCTCTGTTTCATAGACAAATTCACTTTCTGGTTGTGCATCTAACTATATCATTGCATATAGGGTCCACCAACATCAAATTACTAGAAATAAGATTAAAGACACCAAAAGTGCCCTTACAGTATTAATTTCTTATTGATATTATCTATGGAAAATGATAGGGAAGAAATTTAGCCCATGGGCTAAACTTTTATGTTTTTCTCTCAAAAACGATTCATCAATTTCCTTTTTTTCTGAGATGATTTGCCCAAATTCCACAGTATACAAATATTTTACTCTAAATGTCACCAAAATTGTCCAAAAACTATATAAAATCCTTAGAAATTTGAAAAATTTTACAAAGATATTGCCAAACAATTTATGGTTGGAAATTTAAGAATTAGTAAGATTTGTCAAGGTTTCTACACTTTAAGAAAATTATAGATCCTTAAAATTTCTCTGATCTTCTCCACACAATTTACCACTCTTTTAACTTGTCAGACTAGTAGCATTACCAACTGTAGCTTCATTCATGTGTTGGTACTGGCTACTAACAAATAAAAGATTGCACTTGTATCAAAGGCATGCATTTTGAAATGATTCTACAATCCGGCCCCTTTGCCATCCCTATTTCCTATGACATGGTTCATGTTCGTGTTCAAATTTGCCACCAATGAAATTCAGATAAAATTCACCAGTGGATAAAATTCAGAAAAAAAACTCACCATCAAGTTCGTTCATGCATATAATTCAGATTTTCAAAAATTATAAATTTATCATCCGAAATGGATGCAGATAATCTCTTTTCTTTTAAACTTTGTAATAAATTTATTTTGCAGATTTTGAATTAATATCCAAAAATCAAAAGCCATGGAAGATGAAAAGACATGTCTGATGGTTGGTCTTCCAAAGCAGCTCTAGTCAAAGTGCTGCTAAAAGCAAAGGACAGTGGGAAGGGAAGAGCAAGAAGGCTAGAGAGAACATGATAAAGAAAGGCAATAGAGGAAAATGAAGGACTCAGAAAAAATAGACTGTTTGAATATCAAAAGGTTGTCTATGAGCCAAAACCATCTGCAATTTTGCCAGTTAGTAAGAATCCATTAAATCTCTGATTGAGAATAATTACCTAAGCTCTTTGTAAAAAATTCCTGAGCCGTTAAATCCCCCATCAAATGTTGGTCCTCCAGTTGGGGTTTCCAAGGTAATGGTGTTGATTTTTGTACCTAGGAAAGTGTTCCCCTAAGTGACTTTAGCCTTAGTCGCTTGAAAGGGGAAATAAAGTGACCCTTGTATTAAATGACTTCAGATGAGCATTTAATTTGACTGTAGAGAATAAAGTCACTTTTTGGAAAAATTTAAGTGAGGTGGGTGAAATTAATTTTAAATGAGATTTAATGAGCATTTAATCTCATCCAATCTCAACAGTTGGATTAGAAAACCCTTCACCTTCCCTAGGGTTTTAACCAAAAAGGCAAGGAAAGGCAAAATCACTTTTGAGAAGAGAGTGGAGAGGAGAGAAGGGAGAGAGAAGAGGCACGAATTTCGAGGCAGCACAGTTTTCCAGGCAGCATGAATTTCAAGGCAGCACAGTTTTTGAGGTGAAGAGATTTAGTTCAGCACGCATCCCAAGGTGACTGTACAGCACAGTTTTTAGGGGGCACGGGTTTCAAGGAAATTCTTGGCACGAATTCCGAGGAGGTTGGCACAGCTTTCAAGGCTGTACTCTGCACAGAAATCGAGGCCCTACTCAGGCACATTTTTCGAGGTCTGTACGGACTACCTTTTAGACAGAAATCGAGGTCTGATTTCTGCACAGATTTTGAGCATGTGGGCACAGAAATCGAGGGACTGTTTTGGCACAGAAATTGAGGAGGCATTTGGCACAAAAATCGAAGAGGTTCTGGGTGCATTTATTGCAGTAGATATAAGTTGTATTTTCTGCTGTACTTGCTGTTCTATATTTTGCTGAAGAAATAAAAATCTCTCTCCTAACAGGTTTTTCCTGGGCATGTTTGCCAAAAATCTATGAGTCTGAAATTTATGGTGTGCATTTATTATTTTATTTTCTGTCATTAAACGTGAGTTTCAGCAGTGTTTTTATCAGTCTGAAATATTGTGCAATTTCCAGCCTTTATTAAATCTGGGTTGGGCATTAAACGGAGAAAATTTTGACATTTAAACCGGTGGCTGAAAACTGAGAAAAAAATTCAAATGGCTCTGTCTTTGCTGCATTGGAATTCTTGTGGTTGCCTAATTGCTGAGTGAAAGGGCTTTATTACTGATGTTTGCTTCAGTTGTTGCATATACCTGTCTGTACTTAATATAGCTGCATAATATAATTGTACTTACCCATTAACACTCACAACTAATTATGGTAGCTGGAATTTGGATTAGTAAAATGCACCTACAGCGCAATCATTATGCTCTGTTCACTGGGTGATTAACTGGCACATTAAACTGTGGATTTGTTTTGTGTCGTAGTAGTGTGAACATAACAACAAACTCATCTGCTGAATCGTGGTTTATCATTTCCCTATAACAGCCTTGTCTTTAATTGCTTTGATTGTTGAATATGATACATTTCCTCCATGATTTGTGAGGCATTTAACATCAACCAATTGCCAAAACATAGTCAATTTCAACAAATGCTACAGCCTCATACATGACTGGGCATTCTAGTTATTGGTTCTTTTAATTTGCTGGTGTGGAACTTTGTCAAGGAAACCAAATGTACATCACATATATTCTTTGACCAAATCACTGGCTATAGCACCATGATTTGTTTCCCACTCTTTTATCTGTTCAATGCATTCTCAGGGATTTGGCCACTTCACTCATTCATACATACGTTTGCTCAAGTAAATGCTTTGGACGACATGCAGATGGGCAAAGAGTGGTGATAACACAATTTAAAAGGTAATACAGTGTTCTGTTCATTGTTGGACATATTGCACGATGGAATGCCATTTTAGTTTGGCATCGACCGAACCAGAGAGGTTTTGTTGCTTGAATACTTACAGTAATATTAGTGGCATGGAGAGAGCATAAAGTTCAGCCTGGATGTATAGAGCACAGAATGCATTGTTTATTGGCATGTTAACATGTGAACAGCAGTGCGCCATTTATTTTAGGCACTACAAGGTGCTATTGTTTTCCACTGTTGGTTATTGGTCTGTCTGCCATAAATTGAACCAAGCCCGGAAACAAAGCATTGTAAACATAAATAATTTTCCCTGGAGACCGTGTTAGTGAAGTGTGTGGATTACAATCCCCTCATTTACGGATCAATTTAATAATGAAATTACTAAAAGTTGCTGAGATCTTCGTCTCGTACATGATACATACAAATTTAAAATTTGATAAAATATGAAGAAATATATAACATGAACAATGATAAACTAGTCAATGAATCTGAACCATAAACAAATTGATACAAAAAAAAATATGAAGCATGAGAAAATAGTAAACAAAAATGAGGGCTTTGAAATTCCGTGAATATGAATAAATTTCAGCACATTTCTTTAAATCTGCCAAATTTTGAATTTCAACAATGAAATTTAGTAAATCATGTGGCTTAGCCTTTTTCTATACTATTTTGTGTTTTTTCTACAATAAAATAAGCTGAAGTAATCAAAGGGGGCTTGCCAGGTCGGTGAAAGTGGGGCACTATTAATGTCCCAACCAAGGTTCAAGTCTCCCCGATAACATGTCTGCTGCCGGGACACTTTTGCTTGTTCTGCTAGTGCTGGCACTTGCTTTTATGGTTGGAGCCAAGTGCAAGTCTTGGGGGATTTTGGTTCAATAGAAACTCCCCTATGCATGGATGCTTAGCTAATGGTTTCTGAGATCATTGTTACCCCCAAGTCAAGACCAATAATGTTATGCTAAGCCCTTATAGGGAAAGTGCCCATTAGTGGTTGCACAGTGATGAATGGAAGCCATCAAATGATTTTTATCTTTTCATAAAAAAGATGATGCAATGCCCATTAGCTCAAAGCCATGTGTTAACATGATATTTCGGCCATCTTGTTTAGATTATCCCGATTGAACAGGAGCTTGGATGAGGGGCTGAATAAGATCTTGGACTAAAGTTTATACCAGAGGTTAAACTGCAACTTGGAGTGAGGGCCAGAAATAACATGAACCCACACTAAACAATTGACCAGAATGCAACCATGAGTGAAGTGTAATGTATTATGACATTTGATGAAATGTATCATGATTAATAAATATGATGCTGTGAAGCTAAAATAACCAAAGGGGAGTTGTTACCACCTGACATGTATGGGGGGCCATGGTCATTATTACCTTATGTGATTTTCCCAATGTTACAAATATCGTGTTGGGCAATATATCGCCGAGGGTACGAAAAGAAATTATCGGATTTATCGACAAAAATGGCGGCAAACATCAGCAATATATCGGAAAAATAAAAAATACAAAAATATTAAAAAATGCAAAAAATCACAATATATTCGGAAAAATCGTCAAATATCGCCATATGATCAGCAAATATCACAATAAAATCAGCAAATGTAGCAATAATATCGGGAAAAATCGCCAAAAAATCGGGGAAAATATCGGGGCGATATATTGCTGATATATCGCCAGTGGGTTAACATCGCAATATATTGCGATGTTGCCGATATATCGGCGATGTTTGTAACACTAGATCATCTTCCATCATCCAACAATTCCACAGATGAGCTCTATCATTTGCCCATGGGTATTTGACAGACACTTGCAGCTTTCTTAGTTCTTCAAAGCCATGTGCCAGACATTGATGGGAAGATCTAGTTTGCACCGATGTTATGACATATCCTCTCTAGTTGATTTATGGTCAATGCTTTCTTAAGTGTGGACATGGCCATAGGGAGTCAACAGGGTTACTCTATAATGACTCGTGTATCTTAGATGGTTGTCTCATAGCTTAGGATGCATTATGGTGCGGTTAAAATGCTTCCTTAGATTAAGTGTGTAAAGTTATGAATCAGGTGTGTCCCTAGGGATCTAAGTAAGTGTAACCCTCATTTCATGTCATTCACAAAATTTCACCTAGCCATTTTTCATATTATGTCATTTCACTAGCCATTCAATCCATTTCCATCATGTCCCCCTTTCGCAATTGACCTATCTTATGTTGTGTACCATGGTCTCTATACTATTCCCATGTACAAATGCATAAGCCAAAGTTAAAAGAGTCAAAGTACGCTAAGGGAAATGAAATAAAATGATAAATTTGAGCAATGCCCCCTTGCAATAGCCAGGTTCCCTATGTACGAGGTTATCAAAGCCAAATCTAAAGCAAAGGGACTAAGCCAAAACAAAAGGATTAATAATAAATTAAAAATAATACTAAAAAAATTTAAAAATGGATTGCAAAAAAGAGGCACAAGGAAATAGTAACTCTAAAAATATTACTTCCTTCTAAGGCACACATGAGGGAGAAAAATCATTAACCTCTAGCTCTTGAAAGCAAAGAGGTAGACCTAGCACTCAATCACATTTCTATGATGGTCAAATTGTGAACACCCTCTCCCTAACATCACATTCACTTCATCACCCTCACCTTAAGTAGAAACTTAGAAAATATACTTTGTCTAAAGGTAAAACATTAAAATTTGGATCAATTGTAGTTACACCTTGGTAACTCTAAGGTTATTGGGATAATTAATTAGTGAGAAGCCCCAAGGGGTGGCTCAGTTGATTGGTGCTTCTGAGTCTAAGACCATAGTAGTCGAGGTCGGAGGTTCAATCCTTTGGGCCCTTCTGGGTTAGGATCACAAACCTAGAACCGACAGGGTGAGGCCCCTTCAGGTGGGCTCCTTGAGAATTATTATCGTAGACGTACGAACCCTCTATTTTCCAAGGCTGGGAACCACATGAAAAAAAAAAATTAGTGAGTTATTAGAATAGTGCATGTTATAGCCTTTTATGTTTATGTTTTGCATATTAGATAGTATTTTTCCTAAGTCATATATTATATTGTCTAACACTTGGATTGTATTGTATTGATGATGTATAGTCTCCATGTGATGACTAGCCTCCTTGTACACACATTTGGAGGCACATGTGGTACCTTTTGACATTTTTTTGAAGGGGTGTCTTGGGTTTGAGAGCAATTATCTTTTGGCAAGGTACCGAGAATTTTTCCATCACAACACCAATAGATGCATATGGCCATGGGACTTCCAAAAAAGTGGTTATAATAGAAAATCCAATAACATTGAGGAATCTAGCAATTTCAAAACTGTTGCCTTGAAGCACTCATCATTTTTATTTGACCATTTGATTTATGGAGGGCCTCACCTATTTGGTCCATATGTGCCACCTTATCTTGGAGCATTCATTGTAAATTTTCCTTTAATATTCAAACTAGGGATAAACTGTGCATTCAAAATCTCTACTAATAACCACACATGAATATATTTTACAGTATGCAGCGTAATATAAAACTGAGAAATAAATCACATCACATCACAATATTGACACTATTATTGTGGGTATGGAAACAGCCAAAAAAACCCCAAGATGGGAAAACCATTGCAGCAATCAGATATAGATTTTATTATGAGAAAATATGGAACGTTTACACTTACTGCAAATTCACCCAAACCTGGCAAATGCAGTATCCCAACAGAATCACTGGGCAAATCCGAGCTAAACCCCAGCACCCTCCTGCGTGAGTGTACGACCTAGCTGTACAGCATCCCACACGTGCAGATCTGTGGTTGTATAGTTGTACGTCAGCTGTACGGAATTCGTACAGCCTCACTCTGCAACTGTTGCCTGTCGTTCTGTATGGGCTCTGTCCTGCCTAGCAGCTCTGTGATCATGTTTGCTCACTCCTCCGTCTTCCCAACTAAATACTCTGTCTAACTTTCTCTCCATGTCTGTATCTTGACTCTGTCGAAATACAAGTGTGTGACTCCTAATCACCAATTGACCTTTCTTTTATAACTTTATGAAACGCTAAAACCTTAATTTCACTTCACTTTATAAAAAGTATTTTAATTTATTTTCCAAAGTAAACTTGGGAAAAGTAACTTAAATACAACTGATATCCTAATTTAAGTCTTCTGCATGCAAGGACACTTACATGCAGGAAGACCTCCTTGTTGCTATTTTAACACTCCCTCTCAACGAGGAAGGGATTCGGTAGCAACCCCATCTTATCCCTGAACTTCACAAAACTGTGTCTGCAAAGTGCCTTGGTGAAAATGTCCACCGCCTGCTCGTCTGTCTCTATGTACTCCAACGGCCATAGTGAAGTGTACCTGTCAAACCCTCGATCTCCAATCTAAGTTTGTGTCTTCAATAGATCTGCCCTTGATCTATCACTGTTGTTGCAAATCTCTCAGCTTTAGCTCACCAAAGCTTTGATACCATGTAAATTTTCCTTTAATATTCAAACTAGGGCTAAACAATGCATTCAAAATCTCTATTGATAACCACACATGAATATCTTTTATAGTATGCAGCGGAATATAAAACTGAGAAATAAATCACAACATCACATCACAATATTGACACTATTATTTTGGGTATGGAAACCCCTGGAAAAACCCAAGATGGGAAAACCGGTGCAACAGTCAGATATAGATTTTATTATGAGAAAATATGGAACATTTACAATCACTGCAAATTCACCCAAACCTGGCGAATGCAGTATCCTAGCAGAATCACTGAGCAAATCCTAGCTAAACCCCAGCACCCTCTTGCGTGAGTGTACGACCCAGTTGTACGGCCTCCCACACATGCGGATCTGTACGGCTGCAGTACGGAATCCGTACGTTCTATACGACAACTGTACGTAAACTGTACGGCCTCCCTCTGCAGCTGCTGCCTGTCGGTCCATGTGGGCTTGGTCCTTCCTAGCAGCTCGGTGATCCTGTTTGCTCGCTCCTCCGTCTTCCCAGCTAAATCCTCTGTCTGACTTTCTCTCCCTGTCTATATCCTATCTTTGTCGAAATACAAGTGTGTGTGTTCTCACTGCTAGTCACCAATTGACCTTTCTTTTATAACTTTATGAAAAGTGAAAACTTTAATTTCACTTTCACTTTATAAAAAGTATTTTAATTTAATTTCCAAAGTAAACTTAGGAAAAGTAAATTAAATACAACTGGTGTCCTGATTTAAGTCTTTTGCATGCAGGAAGACCTTCCTTGTTGCTGCTATTTTAACATTCATCACTTTGACTTGACTTAGTGGGGTGCTCCTCTCTCTTGTCCACTTATCTTCGAGAGTGAGTTGCTAGATCCCTTGAGCTTAGTTGCATTTAGGGAAACCCCCCTTACTGGTTTTTCTAAGCTCCTAGAAGTGAAGGGAAATGGTTTCAGGTGGCAAATGCACTATTTCCATAGTTGCACTTGGCTAGAACCCATGTGAGTCCTTGCATTTAGGGTGCTAGTTTTTGTGGTAACAAAAAACTCAAAAGAGCAATGGAAAAAAGAACAATGACTCAGCAAAAAATCAACAAGAATTAAAAAATGTAAGTATTTCAATCTTTTCATTTAAGTAAATTTCTGTAAATTTGTGTTTTCAACCATAGTTCCTCCACCAAACATCTAAAACAAATAATAAAAGAAGATACATTCCATCTCCTACCAAATTGGAAAAATAAAAATGCATCAATTTTTAATTAATTGCTTACCTTGCAATGCAGTTTTCCTCCCCTAGACAAGTCCAATAAATCAACAACTCTCCTATAGAACTCTATCTCATTCTCTATGTTGAAATTTTGATGTAGGGCAATTAATGCAAATTCAAAAATTCCACCTCAACATTGAAGTTTCTAGAATCTATTTCCTATGAGCTTTCAGCGTTAGGGTTGCTTTTGAAATTTTAAATTTCAGCAAGAAATACTTCACTTCTTGTCAACCAAAAACACAAGGAATCCCAATATGCCCAACGCTTCTCCTTCAAGTGGGTTGTCTTTCCAAGCAAACAACAAAACTCTCCATGTGTGCACTTTGTTACCTCTCCAACTAACATGTGTAATTGAAGTCCAAAAGAAGTAATACTAGCCTAAGGGGTACTCAAGAGCGAAGGACAATGTCACCACACCAACTCTCTTTGCACTTTTGGTTGGCTCTTCTCCAACTCAAGGGAGGGCTTTCATAAGATAGGATTACTAGGGCTATAAACAATGAAGCATAAGGTGATGTGAAAATATCTCTAGCAAATGTTTGTCTTTTTCTAGCATAGAAGATAAAAGAGGTGATGGGAGGATAAAAGATATCACTCCAAGAACTAGTGCCAATCCAATCAAGGGCAAATGAAGTCAAAGAATCAAAAACTAAGAGGGATTTGCATAGTATGTCACTGAAAGAGTAGAATGTGCATGAGCTAACCCAAACCTTACTTATTGAAGTTGCAAGTGAACAAGAATTTACAAGGGAAGGAATCGAATGAAGAATCCCCTTTCTTTCAAGCTCTTGGGGTTGCACTCTATAAAGAAAGGATTAACATTGCACAATCCAAATCAAGGTAATGATAGAACACATGACTCTCGTATAAATAAGCATGCAAAGAAAGGATGAAATAGAGATTAACTTAGAACGCCTTTCTCCAATGAGGTAGTAATACCCTTTCAACGACCCAAGCAAAAACATAAAAATGACAATGTAAATACCCATTACAACTCACAACCATGAAGCTCCAAGCAAGATCAAAATGTCACACACGAACAAGGGAACCCTTACAACAAGACTTACTCCAAGAAAAGATGTATAAATTAAGCTCAAGAGAGCGAGAGCTCTAAAAATCCAACCATAAGATATGAAGGTGAGAGCAAGGCCTTATATAGCTTTAAGCTCCTCTTCCTTTTGAAATAAAATAATCATAAAACCCTAGATCAAGCCTAGGATGGAGTAAACAAATCCAATTACTCCAACAAGCCCTAACAAACTGTAACAACTTCCATGGAATACAATTGTCAAAGTCATAAGTACAATATCCAAGAGAGGAAAAGCCCAAGAAAGAGGTATTTCCATCAAGTGAGGGTGAATAATGACAAGCAAAAGTCAAACATAGCCTCCAAAGGTAGCACTCGAAGAAAAAAGCCTCAAATAAAGTGAACGCTCTCCATGAAAAGAGTCCAAAAGAAATGCACAACAAAAATGCATTGTGGTTCTTTCAACGGTGGTTTCAAAATTGCTAACTTCCTCAATATTTATCGAATTTTCTATTATAATTGTTACCACTCAAATTAGCGGTCTTAAATAAGCAACGCAATGTAGACCGAATGCTAGTGATTGGTAAGCATGTCGAAGAGATCTAGGCCCAAATGTCACCACATCCTAGCCTCTCAACTTCTTTGGGTAACTCCTAAACCCAGAGTAAAGCCCTTAAAGATGCATGCAAATACCTTTCTACAACCTTGTGACCAGATCAGTGTCTTATATGGAGTCAAAAATGAATAATATAGACACAAATCAGAATACAAGAGTTAATTCAGTTTAACAATCATTACCACAACTTTCAATATACTTCACAAATCCCCATGCAAGGGCTTCACACCTCCTAAGGCAATACCTCAGAAAAGTGCGCTCTGAAGGGGAGAGGACTAAGTGGCCCATGGCACACCTTTTGGCCCAATCAAAGCTGCAAAATACCCAACAAAAACCCTAATTCAACAAATTCACACTTCACAATGCACTAGGGAAAAAAGTGACACCCTTCAATATCTACGAATAAATCCACTAGGGAGAAAATGATCGTTGGACCATAATTTCAAAGTTGCAAATATTTGTGTGTTTTTTAATTTATTTGAATTTTTAGGGAATTTTTTACTACATGATTTTTTGGGTTTTTTACCAAGGTAAAAGAGGACGACCTCAAAGATCTATGGATAAATTCACGAGGGCAAATGTGTAGGGTGGACAAAAATTACAAACTCAACTATTTTTGGAGTTATGAATTTATTTAGATTTTTAAAGATTTTGGGAAATTTTTATATTTTTAGGGTTTTATGCATAAAATTGCAGCAAAATAATGTACTAGTAAAATGATAAAAAAAAAGTGATTAAATGACAAGCAAGGGGATATGATTTTTGTCTCAATACCTAGGGAATTGAGAGATCAATGCCCCTCTCTTGAAATGTCTTTCAACACTTGCAAGCTAGGGCATCACCTAGCAACCTCTAGGGTTCGGTAGTTGAGGCTAACTAGGCCAAATGAAGAAGTCCAAGGCCATACCTAGGGAATTGAGAGATCAATGCCCCTCTCTTGAAATGTCTTTCAACACTTGCAAGCTAGGGCATCACCTAGCAACCTCTAGGGTTCGGTAGTTGAGGCTAACTAGGCTAAAAGAAGAAGTCCAAGGCCCTAAATAGCAATAGAGAACTCCTATGGAGGACGTTCTCTTCATACAAAAGTTGACAAAATGTTGACAAAAAGCCCTAACAAATCAGCAAAATGCACCATAAAGAACCATTCAACCTAGCTAGGAGCATAACTTACCAACATTTAACAAAGAGTGAGTAACCAAGGAGAAAGACCTTAGGTCACACTTGTGCATGAGTTCTTCCAACCATTCTAGCATCAACCTTTAGCATGTGCAAAAAGAAGCCCTAAAACATTACTTCATCCACCTTCAAGCAAGAAAGAGCATCCCAAGAGAAGTGCACATCACATTAGAGCCTAAAAAAAAGAATCATATTAGAACCTTTGTCTTATGATTTTACAATGATTGGAGGATGTTTATTTATAAATTTCATCGTCTACTTTTTAACCTGAGCCTACAAGTCTAAAATAAAGTTAAATTAAGAATAAATTATTTTTTAGAGTAAATTCCCCACAAGTTGTGAAATAAGCCCTAGCATGGACAAAATATAGCAAAATAGACTAAAATAAGGCTTCACTTAATGGAAGAGTGAGCCCAAGGGGGACATCATGCCCTAACTAACCCCAAAATGATGCTTATCCCTCAACGCCGCCCTTTTCCAAGCTTGTAGGCTCAATGGTGGAAGGATGACGTCATAGGGAAAAACATTAGAGAAGAGATTTTTGAGTGCTATAATTAGGTCCAAGTGGGTGAAGGAGGTGTGCTAGATAGGAGAAAACAACCCTTTACAAGACGCAATCACCTCTGCATAACAAAACCAAGGTGGTCATGTGCCCCAGTGGGTCACCCCCAGAAGCCCCAAACACCAACCCATGGACATAAAGCCCTGTATGGTGGGGACATCCACACACAGAAGAGGCAATCAACTGTGCCACAAAGCCAATTACTTTTAACTTTTAAGAGTGAAACCAAGGAGGTCGGACATGACCAATCCAAGGGGACAACAACCCCTAATCTGAATATCCATACAATACATCCCGCTTTGGCCTTTACAATAAAAATTATGGACCCTTCGCTTTAGGTTAAGCCCTGATGGAGTACTGTAGCAGCTCTGAGGCATAACAATAACTACCTTTCAAAAATCCTACAGCCACTCGCACTTGTTGTACTGCCCCCTTCTGGGGGATTAGCCTAGTTGCATTCTTGAGGAGGTACCTAGTTGGAGTTGAGATGGCACAATCATGGGCACTCTATCAAAAGATAAATGCTCTTGAAGCTAGGGCGCCCCTCCAAAAATGTGCCATCAAAAATGGCCTAGATAAGTGTGTAAATAGCCCTTCAAAGGGTGGGTGTTCATCAAGGGAAAATCAATGAATGTATAACAAGTCAACAAGTGCAAGAGGTTGCTTCCATACATCAAGGGGTGAAACCCTTAACCAACAAATAGATCTATCTACAATACTCCATCAAGTGGGAAACGACATCCACATATGCGCAATGAATGCCCACATAATAACCAAAACCCAACCTCCTTGCCAACTCATCCATCCATAAACCAAGGATACCATCCAAAAATAATAGGAGCAACCAACTCAAGAACAAGAGTCCACAATAGCCAAATAACACCTTGAAGAAGGGGAAGGTCCCATCCACAAGCAATGATATGTTTCCTCATGTGCCAAGAGAGAGTGTTCAACCCAAAAGATGTCTAATGAATTCAATATGCCATCCTCATGCCAACAAACAAGAACACTCCACAAGAAAGTGATGGCAAGCCATCCTATGATCCCAAACAAGGGCCTAGGGACATAAGCGCTCTAGAAGAAAACCATCACAAGGAATCCATAAACATGAATACCATCCAATGAGCAAGAAAGTTAGAAAGGATTCATAACCATACAATCCATCCATGTGATAAGAGACAAGGGAAACCATGAAGAAGATGATCAATGTGACACATATGAGTGAAGTGCACCATCAAACCCTTATAAAATAGTCCATATCAAAGCCAAAAATCATGAAAGGTCAAACCCTATAGCTACTAGCATGCATCACAACTTGAAACAAAGCTCTAGCATCAAGAAATCAAGGCATCAAAATCTCCATCAACATGTAACCCCCTACTAAGATTGTGATAAAAATCACACAAGTGGACACCCATGCAAAGTCGAGGGTAACACTCTCTAAGAAGAAAGTCACTAAGTTGCATAGGTTTCCAAAGCTCCAAGGAAGTGTGTCATGTGTTGGTTGTGAAGCCTAATCTTCTAGATTCAGAGATGTTATTGTTCAGCCATGTTTGTACCCTAGTTTTACTGTACACTCATCCCAACAAGTGGGGTGTGGGGGGTCATCGTCCTCCCGTGGCGGTCCGAGAGGGACCATCCCTCCCCGGTAAGGGGTTCGAGGGCAACGCCCCCAAGAAAGGGGGTTTAGAGGTGAAGCCCTCGAAAGAAATTTTTTGGATGTTTGCTGGTCAACAGTTTACAAGCCCATGGAATTGGTTGACCCGTCGTATTTTCCCATGGTGATTCCCCTATAAAAGAAAAGCATTGTAATACGGCTATGTATTGTATTGTATTGAAGCATTGTAAAACAATCTTTGTGATTGTGTGAGAGAGACTAAGAGACTGAAGAGCAAGTGCAGCGGGTTTGCTGCAAGTTGTATCCCTTCATTTTTGTTGGACAGTATACTAATAAAGGACTGGCAATTTTTGTGTGGACGTAGCCCATCTTGGGTGAACCACGTTATATTGGTGTCTCTCTTGTAATGTGTTTATGTTTTAATATTTGCATCTTGTTTAATGTTATTGCTCCGCGATCCTGTTTTTCTAACACCGCGTAAGAATCAAGTTAAGGAATAGCAATACACTAGTAAAATATCTCCAATATGTATGTCCATCACGGTACGACCAAGGGTATTCTACTCACCATGCACACCACATCACATGAAGTACACTCGAGCATGATGTAAACACTTTTGAAGTAACACCAAAAGCTAACATCCCCTCTTTAAAAGAAAAGTGTTTTCACAATAGTTTGCTCCCTCTATATCTCAACCAAATTTGTTATCTCAAAATCAATCAAACATCAAACTCTGCCTCCTCAAAACAACTTGAAGGCTTACAAATGGAAGTACCAATGCAATTTAGTTAGCATATCTCCTAAAAGATATACTTGTCCTCACCAAAGATCTATGTGCTCCTTCATGCCCCTATACTTCTTCCAATGTCTGATTAAGCCATCTTATCTTCCTATGTGCTTGAGTAGAGGGTGAGGGTATATCCATCCTCACACTCTCCTCATACACACCTGGATTTGATTCTACTCTATCCTTTGAATTGGCGTTGGCAATAACTTCCTCACTCTCTTCAATCTTTGAAGGAGATATGTATGATCTAGAGGGCCATACATCCTCGTCAAACTTCATATCTTGTCTCACCACAATCCTTTGTTATGTTGGAATGTAGATCCTATAAGCTTCAGAAGTCTCATTGTATCCAACAAAACAAGATACTATAACAACATCTTGAACCTCCAAAGCACATTGGCCACCTATGAATCTTAAGAAACATAACCTTGAACCATCAATAAGCTACCAAACTCCAATTCTTTTCATGTCAACTTCACAGAGCAAAATCTTTAAACACCACCTCATGTGTTGTTTAGGACATCCTGCAAAGATGATCACATCTCCATACAAGACCACAACAAGTTGATCAAATCTATTAAAATCACAAAGATAAAAATCTGTACAAGATAAATCATCCATCCTAAAATACCAAGCTCATAGTGCAAACAACCCACACAAGACGTCAAATACATTGTAAACATGGATATCTTGTCCACGCACCTCAAATACTTCAACAACTAAAGAAAAACGCTCAATAAGTTCAATTCTCTCTTTCTAAGAGAATCCTTTGGTTAATGGAGCAAGAATCTCATCAAAGTCGTCTCCCTCTTTCTAAGAGAATACAACAAGGCCAAGTTTATGTGGATTCGAATTAGAGGCAAAGCTCCCCTCCCCAAGGACATTTACATAAGTGTTTGTTATTTCCCTCCAACCTCTTCAACATTCGCTATCCATTATGGTCTTGACAAGGATCCCTTTATAGATTTATATACCGGCATTACCCAGTATTCAGCAATTTGGAAAGTCATCCTCCTAGGTGACTACAAGGCCCATACCAAATCCTTCTAGATTCTTCTCCATGATTGGTCAGATAACGTGCTTTGCACCCAAGGGATAAATCAAGAGTTAATGGGGCTTCACCAGATGTTCGAAGATGCTTTAGGGCCTACCACAACCTACGGTCATTTTCTTTTGCAGTTGGGGAAATCTCAAGAACTATTGATCCTAAATGGGCTCCCTTGTTTCCCAAACTCTTGCTTTTTCACTTGTTGACCCCATGGTGGAGGCGCGAGTGTTATCGAGTATGTGCTCTCTAGCCAGACTGTATTACTCAGTTTCCCCCATCCTCTTCTCTCCTTTTCCCTCCAAGCTGACACCTTCCTTGTTAAAAAGAATACCTTCCTTGTTAAGAGGGAGTGTTGTTGAAACTGTAACTTCGGAAGATATTCTTATTGTATATTTGTTATATTATTTTAATTATTATTACTATTATTGTACCTCCTTCGGAGATGCCATTGATGTACTTGGTTATGTAATAATATTGAAGTAACACCAAGAGAAGAATGGTAAAATGTATTTTTGAGTCTCCCTCGGAGAAGTCAACCAAGTCAAGTTAGGAAGTCCGCCCAGTTGGGGTTTTAGGTCACCCACATGAAGAATATAAATAGGGAGGTGCCCTCTCTCATTTGGAAACACGGCAAACACAAGCAAGTTCGCTGGGGTAGACGAAGAAGCTACATAAGTTATCTTATCTTTGGGTTTTCTATCTTTGTCTGACATTGTACTAAGTGACGAATCTATACAAAAGAAGTTGTTGGGTTTTCTCCCTTGTGGTTTCCTAGGATAAAATCTTTGTGTCTTTCTTTTATGTTGTGCTTATTTGTCTTTCACTGATCCTATGCATTAGATTAAAGATCTAACGTATTTGATTAAAGTGCAAACTCTAACAACCGGGACGGTAGATTATGGTCTAGCCTACAGGAGATCGGATGGAGTTAGTTTGGTTGGATTCACGGATTCAGATTGGGTAGGCAGTGTGACGGATCAGAAGAAAACTTCCATGTGTTGCTTCAGATTGGGCATGTAGTGTGAAGGACCGGAAGAGCACTTTCGGGTGTTGCTTCAGTTTGGGCTCAACAGCAATGTCGTGGTTCAATCGAAAGCAAAAGTATGTTGATTTGAGTTCTGCAAAGGCTGAGTACATGGCAACTAGTCAAGCTAGTTGCAAAGCACTTTGGCTTCGCTAGCTGTTGGTGGACTTGATGAGGAGCTGAGGCCCACAATTATCTACTGTGACAATCAGACTTGCATCCAACTCTCTAAAAATCCGGTATTCCATGACAGTTCAAAGCATATAGAGATCACATACCACTTCATTCAGGACTATGTTCAAAGAGGTGTTGTTGAGTTACAATACATTTCTATTGAGGAGCAGGCAACAGAGCTTCTAACAAAATCTTTAAAGAGACGAAAGTTCATTCACTTCAGACATAAGTTGGGGGTGTGAGAAACACTTTCCTCGGTAAGAGGGAGTGTTGAAAATGTACCAAGGCGAGTGTTGTTCACCTTGTGGTGCGTTGGGGTGGACAAACATTAAAAGTGAGAAGCACTTTATACTTGGAGGTCACTTTATAAAGGTTGTTTGTGGTTATAATTTTTAAATAACTTTATGAGAAATAAAGTGGGCAATAAATTAAAAGTGGTCATTTATATTTAAATGATAAAGTGCACTAAATATCATTTAATGAGTTAATAATGAGATTTTAATGAGAACCCTAGATCTAATGAGTTCCAAGTTTTGATCTTAACCATTGGATTAAAAGGAGTTAATTGCCATGAACAAAAACTAGGGAAAGGCATTGATTTTTCATTCATTGTTACCAAGAGATTTGGAGAGCAAGAGAAGAAATCTTAACCATTGGATTAAAAGGAGTTAATTGCCATGAACAAGACTAGGGAAAGGCATTAATTTTTCATTCATTGTTACCAAGAGATTTGGAGAGCAAGAGAAGAAGAGAAGAGAGGTCAAGAAGACAAAGAGGAGAGAAGAAACCCTTTCACAGAAATTGAAGAGGCTGACTAAGAGCACGATTTCCAAGGAGGGCACGTTTTTCAAGACCATCTGCTACAGCATTTATTGCAGACCGTGCAGCAGCAGCTACAGCATTTATTGCAAACAGTACAACAGAAAATTGGGCACAAATTTCGAGGTAAAAGTTTGGTTTAGATTTTGAGGAGGCCGTACAGGCCATACAGCAGCAGATTGAGCACAAAAATCGAGAAGAGTTATTCTATAGGTGGCACAAATTCCCAGGCAGGCCATACAGGAACAAAAATCGAGGAAGATAATTTCTGGGCACGTTTTCCAAGGCTTTATAGCAGCATTAATGACTGGCACGTGTGGGCTGTACTGATGTTAGGAGAATACATAATTTATACTGAGTTTGGCACACTTTTCGAGATGAAAAGTTGAGATAAGTACTGCTGTTTTGAATTTGCAAATTGTCTTTCAAAAATAAAACCTCTCTCATATCAGGTCTACCCTTGGGGATTTTATCCTGGACCAAGTTTGGTCAAAAATCTCTGAGTTGAAATTTATGTTGTGGCTGTCTTTTATTTTCTGAATCTTTAAACTGTTGAATAAATTCCATGTGTTTCAAGTCAAATTTATTTTTATGCATGAGAAGCTAATTTGCAGTCATGGGGTTTGGGCATTAAACTCTAGGTGAAAAATTAAACTTGAAACCGGGTTGGGGTTTGAAAAGATTTCATTATCTTACGTCACTAGATCCAATGTGGAATCTTGGATCTAGTGACCTTTCAGCTACCCTCATTAAACAAACAAAAAGGCAAAGGGAACATTGAAGAGGTATTCATTCTTTCCATGAGATTTGGAGAGCTCGACTTCTTGAGAAGAGGACACATGGAAAGAGAAGACTGGGAACGAACGCTGTTCGAGGCACCCTACAGCAGTTATACAGCACAGATAACGAGGAGAAATACAGCAGCACGAATTCCAACACTACTGGCACAGATTTCGAGGAGCTGTACAGCAATTAATGTGTTGTCCATGCAGCATACATCTGTAGCAAAGGGGCATAATTTTCACTGCTGAAAATGGCACGAATTTCAAGGGAATTAAATGCTATTAAAATGGGCACAATAACCACGGAAGAAGACTGAACCTAGCACAAATTTCAAGGAAGTCAGACTGAGAAACAGTCCGTACTGTGCTGAGATTGGCACAAATTTCAAGGCTGGGTGTGCACAGAAAACAAGACAGCTTTCAGCACTGTTTTCATGTTCAGAACTGTTTGAGTAATACTTCCATTTGCAGCAGTCATGTATTGAATGGGGTTGGGCATTAAAGTTTACGTTCTGAGATAACCATGAAACCGGTTTGAGAATCTGAAACTTTTACAAAATCTGCATGCAAGTGCAATATTCAAGGAAAATCTCTGGCTTAGGAGGAATCTTTCCTAATCCAAACAAGGAGGAATCAATGCATCAAATCACTTAGCACTCTATTTTGCACATCTTTCAGTACATTCGTTGGTTACAAGTGATAAGCAGCAGCCTGTCTGGTGGTTAGTTGCAATAGAAAAAGGATAAACAGTGAAATGACAGTACTCCAAGGGCACTGTTAAGGGCTTATTTTTAGCAGGTTTTACCTTGATTAATGATTTAGCAGCGATCTACCACAGAACTGCTATCTAATTGCAGATCGCATAAAATCAGGAGTTATAGAACAAAGTTGGTTTCATCTTTCATCAAGTTTGGGTTGCAGTGCATCAGTTTAGTATGATATTAACCATATACAAGTTAATCCTTTGTCAATGCATGCTGATGTATAACCTGGGCATACTTGTTTAGGGTTTTGCCTTGAAATTTCTATATGAGCAGAGCTGAAATCACTCGAAAGATGACAGATTTTTTCAAAGTAGTGTTTGCAGCAGCAAAGGATTACCATTCATCCACCTTCCGGGACTTATCACTGCTTCCCATTGCTATTCCATGAAGCTTATCATAACCCATTATATCTTGTTTATTATGATGCAAACAAACTCTTAAATAAGGTATGATTTGGTCCACTTGTGCTCAACATTCAGCTTTGGCTAAGTAGAATTGCAGTGTATGGCTAGTTACTAATGCACTTGTTTTGATTTATTTTTCACTCGAGGTGCATATTCACCCATGTTTCCTTCCTATTCCAATTTTGTAACTTTCTTTAATGATCTGATCTCAACCATATTTACTTCTATCAAGTTCTTTCTTCACTTTGGATTGTTTATTGGCAACCAAAAGTGAGTTTTATGTATGTTAATCATTTAAGTTTCTTACGCAGAATTTATGAGTTTGATTACAGCATACAAGCCCTCCAGACACCCTCCTGAGAATGGAAATGCACTCGTCCAATCAGAACGGCCTTCAACAGTGACAGAGTTGGTTATATATAATTATATGCAAATCTCTTAGTGCAGATTTGTATGAACTATGATAACATCTCTTCAAGCTGAAATAAGTATAAAAGCCTCTGACAAAGGTAGAGAAGATCGGCATCTTCCTCCTAGTAGTTTGCTTGGTGCACAAGTAACCTAAATATAAGCCCAAGATAAGCACAATATTTCTACTCAAATCATGTATAAATATTACTAAAACAGAACGTGTTATATATATCATCAATTATCAATTATATTATTTGTCCATTCATGGATTATAGTAATCTGGCTTATTTGTGCTGGTTATTTTCTTAAGAAACGATTTTGTCATTTCAGTGGTATCAGAGCCCCTTCTTGGCCTTGATTCAGGCCTTTGGCCACATTTCTGGAGCTTCTCCTGGCCTTTGGCCATTCTGTCAATTACACACCATTATCTCCATTCATCTGCACGCTTCACCTTGTTAGTTTTGTACCTAGGGAAGTGTTCCCCTAGTGACTTTTGCCTTAGTCACTTAGAGAGGGGACATAAAATGACCCTTGCATTAAATGACTTAAGTAAAAGCATTTAATTTGACTTAGCATTAAAGTCACTTTTTGATAAATTTAAGTGGGTGAGTGAAATTAATATTTTAGAAATAAAATATGAGCATTTAATTTCAGCCATTGATCTAATCTAATCTCCACCGTTGGATTAGACTCACCCTAGGGTTTTCTCAAAAAAGTATGGGAAAGGCATTTTGCCTCACTTTTGCAGATTAAAGTGAGAAGAGAGAGCTGAGAGAGAGAAGGGAGAAAGTTTCCATTTTTCCTAAACAAGAGGAAAAATTTTGCAGCACACAAATCGAGGGAAAGGACAGCAGCAAAGAGGGCACGGAAATTGAGGTGAAGACAGCAGCATTTATTGCTGATCTGTATGGTATGGTTTTCGAGGCAGCAAGCACGATTTTCAAGGCTGATTTCTAGGCATGATTTTCAAGGAAAAAAATAATTTTTGGGGCACAGATTTCGAGGTCCGTACAGTCCATACAGTTCGTCCATACAATCCGTACAATGGCACAAAAATCGAGGCAGAAAACATAAAAATTCAGAGTTTGATTTTTGCTGCTCGGCACGCAAATCGGGATGGAAATTTATCTTCCGGGTTGAGATAAGTTGGTTTGATATTTTCTGTGTATTGCTGTAAATGATAAACTTCTTTTGAAAAATAAAAATACTCTCTCTCTGACTGGTTTTCCCCTAGTGGGATTTTCCAAGGCCATTGGCCAAAAATCCTAGTGTTCTATGTGATTAAATGGCGTGCTGATTTTTATTTCCTGTCACTGAAAATATTGTTTACAGCAGTGTTTTAAGTCTGAAAATTTTTGTTTATTTCCAGCACTTTATTTTTCTAAGAATGTCATAAACAGTGATATAAATTTTACTTGAAACCGGTGGCTGAAAACTAGTGAGAAATCTACATGGTATCAGAGCGGGTTCTGGCAGAAAATTAAATTTTAGCAGTGAAACAGTGATTTCCAGAATTCAAAAAAACCTTTGTGACAGTAGTACATTTTGCTGAAACTTGTTCTTTGAGAAAATGACTTCCGTGGGGTTGAAAATTGAGGATAGGTTGGATGGGGCAGCGAACTTTGTCTCATGGAAAGCCCAGATTTTACTTGTGCTGAAGGAGAATGAGTTGTGGGAGGAAGTAGTTAGAAACACTACAGCAAATCCCATTACTATTCCTCCTTCTACTGATGCAATATTACTTGCAGCCTTTAATAAGAAGGATATTAAAGCCATGAGGATAATCTTAGATGTTGTTAAAGACCATGTTATTCCTCACATTTGAGCGAAGGATCATGCGCATGAAATGTGGACTGCTTTGACCGGTTTGTTTGCTAGTACTAATGAAAACGGGAAGATGGTACTTAAAAAGAAGTTGAAGAACGTCAAGATGGTCAAAGGAGAGGCATGTATGACTTATCTTACTAGGATCTCTCAGGTGAGAGATGAGCTTGCAGCTGTTGGGGTGGCCATTGATGCTCCTGAGTTAGTGCAGACAGCCCTGAATGAGGTGACTGCACCTTGGGCTGTGTTTGTTCAAGGGTTGGTGTCCAAAGAGAACTTACCATCTTGGGACAGAGTATGTGATGACTTTGTTCAGGAGGAGACTAGGAGGGGTTTTTTGCAGTGCAGTGGCTCTACTAGTAGAGGGGATGAGGAGGATGTGGTATTGACAGCGAAGGGGAAGAAGAAGAGCAAGAAGGGTGGGGCCAAGCAGCAGCAGGATGGGCAGAAGAAGGATATGAGCACTGTGAAGTGCTTTGCCTGTCACAAGATGGGACACTATGCTGCTACGTGTCCGAACAAGAAGAAGAAGAAGCAGCAGACAGTCGCTTCAGCTGAGATCGATGATTTTGCAGCTAGATTTCAGAGTGAGTTTTCACTATGCACTGGGCATATTGAGAGAGAGAAAGCATCCATTCTCACCAATGCGGATGTTGACAAACAGAGGGATTTTTCCTGTGTGACAGACCATTCTTACAGTGCATCTACTTCCAGCACTTGGTACATAGATAGCGAAGCCTCGAGCCACATGACAGGTGCTCGTGAAATGTTCTCCGAGATTTCACAGGCAGATACAGATGTGGAGGTTGTGTTGGGAGATGACTCAGTAGTCAATGTAGTTGGACGTGGGACCATTACATTTCAGAGGGAGTCCATGAGTCCCATGGTATAGCAGGATGTATTGTATGTGCCTGGGCTCCACGATCGAGGATCAGGGTCTTGGGGTGTCTTTCATTGATGGACACGTGCATATGTTTCCCAAGACTGTAGGACCATCTGCTTCAGTTGCCATTGGAGCGAGATGTGAGAAACTGTATAGGCTCTTGTTTCAGCCGCAACATGCTTTAGCACATAGCAGCAGCAGTGAGTTGTGTGAGCTTTGGCATAGGAGGATGGCTCACTTGCATCATCCATCCTTGGGGTTGTTGAGGCACATGGTGACAAGTTTACTGGAGTTCAGCACAGGGCAGAGTGATGTGTGCAGGGGGTGTGCTTTGGGAAAGCACACCAAGACTGCTTTTCCAAGCAGTGATAGCAGGTCAGCCGGTACTCTTGACTTGATACATTCAGACTTATGCGGACCTATGTCTTCTGTGTCCTTGAGAGAATACGAGTATTATGTGACATTCATTGATGACCATTCCAAGAAGACCTGGATCTACTTTCTGAAGAGCAAGAAGTCTGAGGAAGTCTTGCAGAGGTTTCAAGAGTTTAAAGCTCTTGTGGAGAACCAAACAAGGAGGAAGATCCGAGTCTTGAGATCGGATAACGGGGGTGAGTATACCTCCAAGGAGTTTGATGGATTTTGCAGACATGAGGGGATCAGGAGATAGTTGACAATACTCCAGAGCAGAATGGAGTAGCAGAGAGGAAGAACAGGTCCATTGTTGGAGCAACTCGAGCTATGTTACATGACCATTCACTTCCTTTCTTTCTCTGGGCTGAGGGCTTGCAGCACCGTTGTATACCTTCAGAACAGGAGTCCCCATCGGGCAGTGGGGAATATGACACCTGAGGAGTGCTTTTCAGGCAAGAAGCCTGAAGTTGGCCATTTTCGTATATTTGGTAGTCTGACTTATTCTCATGTCCCTTCAAAGAAGAGGACAAAGTTGGAGCCCACTGCAGAGAAGGGCATCTTTGTGGGTTATGATGAGACTGCGAAGGCTTTCCGAATTTATCTTCCCTCTCAGAGGAAAGTAGTGGATGTGAAGTTTGAGGAGGAGCGAGCCTTCAGGAGGTCGAGAGAGTCAAAGCAGGGAGAGCAGCAAGTCCCTGCACCTCAGGTTGTGGCACAGGTTCCATCTACGCAGTAGTCAGGATCACAGGTTTCCGGGGTTACAAGACCACAGAGTGTTGGCACAGGTTCACCAGGTTCAGTGGTTAAGCCAGTAGGGTCTTCGAGGATAGGTGATGGGTCTACTATTACAAGTACACCTTACAGGGGATCGGGATCAAGATCGAGATCAGGATTACAGGGGAGATTGTTCCGAGACCGGAGGGGAAGTCAGTGGTGACTTCTCGTTGGCTTTACAAGCTGAAGCATGTGGCAGATGGGAGTGTGGAGAAGTACACAGCCAAGTTTGTAGCGCAGGGGTTTTCACAGGTTGAGGGCATTGATTATGATGAGACTTTTGCACCGGTTGCTCGTTATACGTCTATCAGGGCATTGATTTCCATTGCGGCGAAAATGGGTTGGAAGATCCATCAGATGGATGTGAAGACCGCATTTCTCAATGGGATCATACAGGAGGAGATTTACATTGAGCAGCCTCACGGCTTTGAGATACATGACAGAGAGACACATGTATGCAGGTTGAAGAAGGCCCTTTACGGGCTGAAGCAAGCTCCAAGAGCTTGGTACTTCAGGATTAATTCTTACTTGCTGAGTATGGGGTTTCATAAGAGTGAAGCAGATCCGAATCTCTACTTCATCATGGTTGGAGATGATCCGCTTGTTCTTCTGCTACATGTTGATGACTTGTTTATCACAAGGAGAGAGAGACCCATTGCAGCTTGCAAGAAGGATCTTGCAGCAAAGTATGAGATGACTGATATTGGGCTGATGCATTATTTTTTGGGATAGGAGGTTTGGCAGGAGCGTGGACATATTTTCCTGGGGCAAGGAAAGTATGCGGTTGATATTTTGAGGAGATTCAGGATGGAGGATTGCAGGCCTATGTCGACACCTATGATCACCAACTGGAAGAAGCTTCATGCTTCTGAGGGAGAGTTGGTGGATCCTACTTTCTACCGTCAGCTTATTGGGTCATTGATGTATCTGGTCAACACTCGGCCAAATTTGTGTTTTGCAATGAACACTCTTAGCAAGTTCATGGTTGAACCTAGGAGTGTGCATTGGGTCGCTGCAAAACATGTGTTGCGCTATCTTTCAGGGACAGTGGATTTTGGTTTGGACTGCAGGAGGTCAGAGGGGATCAGATTGGTTGCCTATACAGATTCAAATTGGGCAGGCAGTGTGGCAGACCGAAAGAGCACTTTAGGATGTTGTTTCAGTTTGGGCTCAACAGCAGTGTTGTGGTTCAGTCGGAAGCAAAAGTCCGTTGCATTGAGTACTGCAGAGGCTGAGTACATAGCAGCCAGTTTGGCCAGTTGTGAGGCCTTGTGGCTTCACAAGTTGCTGGTGAATCTATTTGGTCAGGAGCTTAGGCCTACGGTTATTTACTGTGACAATCAAAGCTACATCCAACTCTCTGAGAATCCGGTTTTCCATGACAGGTCAAAGCACATTGAGATCAGGTATCATTTCATCCGAGACTATGTTCAGAGAGGGGTAGTGATGCTTCAATACATTTCCACAGATGAGCAGGTAGCAGACATACTGACGAAGTCTTTGGGGAGCGGCAAGTTTGTCTTCTTCAGAGACAAGTTGGGAGTGGTGCAGAACACCTTCCTCGGTAAGAGGGAGTGTTAGTTTGGTACCTAGGGAAGTGTTCCCCTAGTGACTTTTGCCTTAGTCACTTAGAGAGGGGACATAAAGTGACCCTTGCATTAAATGACTTAAGTAAAAGCATTTAATTTGATTTTAGAGCATTAAAGTCACTTTTTGATAAATTTAAGTGGGTGAGTGAAATTAATATTTTAGAAATAAAATATGAGCATTTAATTTCAGCCCTTGATATAATCTAATCTCCACCGTTGGATTAGACTCACCCTAGGGTTTTCTCAAAAAGGCATGGGAAAGGCATTTTGCCTCACTTTTGCAGATTGAAGTGAGAAGAGAGAGCTGAGAGAGAGAGAAGAGAGAAAGTTTCCATTTTTCCTTAGCAAGAGGAAAAATTTTGCAGCACACAAATCGAGGGAAAGGACAGCAGCAAAGAGGGCACAAAAATCGAGGTGAAGACAGCAGTATTTATTGCTGGTCTGTACAGTCCGTACGGTACGGTTTTCAAGGCAGCAAGCACAATTTTTGAGGCAAATTTTTGGGCACGATTTTCGAGGAAAAAAATTGGGCATGGATTTCAAGGTCCATACGGTGGCACGAAAATCAGAGTTTGATTTTTGCTGCTCAGCACGCAAATCGAGACAAAAATTTATCTTTCGGGTTGAGATACGTTGGTTTGATATTTTCTGTGTATTGCTGTAAATGATAAACTTCTCCTAAAAAATAAAAATACTCTCTCTCTGACTGGTTTTCCCCTAGTGGGTTTTTCCAGGGTCATTGGCCAAAAATCCTAGTGTTCTGTGTGATTAAATGGCGTGCTGATTTTTATTTCTTGTCACTGAAAATATTGTTTACAGCAGTGTTTTTAAGTCTGAAAATTTTTGTTTATTTCCAGCACTTTATTTTTCTGAGAATGTCATAAACAGTGATATAAATTTTACTTGAAACCGATGGCTGAAAACTAGTGAAAAATCTACACACCTCTCCTCCACCACGGCCTCCAGCTCCGCGCTCCATCCACCGCTCCCATCTGCTACCTACTCCAAGCCCTCCATTCTAACGCCTTCTCTCTACCACGACATCCTTCCCACGCTATTCACCAGCGGTCACCTGCCTCCTCTCTGTTTCCGGAACTACAAGCTCCCTTCTACTACCCTCCCAACTCGCCTCCAATCCACACCCCTAGAACTCTGAATCCCTCCTTCCGTTGTTTCCCCGCCCCATCCACCTCACACGCTCCATCAACCTCCGCCCCAGCCACATGTTGACACTTCGGCGTTTCCTTTCAAATCTGCCTTCCACCATTCACGTCCATCCTCTCACTCTATTCGCCCTCTCACTTTAAATTTTCAAGAAAACAAATTATAATAATATAATATATTATTATTTTTAATAATTATTAAATTATATTCTTTATTATTACTATTAATTTTTTTAATAATAGTAATTATTATTATTATTATTATTATTATTATTTAATATTTGTATCTATTATAATTATTATTAATATATGTATATATATATTGAAGCTAAGTTGCACGAAACGGGGAATCGGGGACGAAACGAGGAAACGGGGGAAACACAACCCTCCAAAATTTTGGAAACGAGGAAATGTTATACATATATATATATATATGATAAAATTATTAATCATAACTCCTAAAGGATTACATAATGCAACTAATAATATCCAAAAAAAGCCTTTATAAATGAGGCCAATACATATATTTCCAAAAACAACCTTTATAAATGAGGCTAGTACATATATATCCAAAATCAACCTTTATATATGAGGCTGGAAGTACAATGTAGCATAGAAATAGAGACTCAAGAGTAAACAGTGTAAAACTAAAGACTAATAGTCTGCAAGGTCAACCTCATCATCATAATCCTCCTCAAAAATAGAGCAAGAAGAACGTGTAGTGGAAGAAGGAAGGCCAATTCTACTTCTAGGTTCCTCATTGACATTCAAGGAAGCAAAAGAGATCTCCAAGTCATGACATTCTAGATCCACATCCCATTCTTTAGAAGGCCCATTGTTATATTATGGACCCTCATAAGATGCAAGGTGAAGGTTGGAATGCACAAAAACAAAATCCTCAGCTTTCTGTGAACCCAACCTGTTGCACTTCACAGAATGAATAAAGCCATAGGTGCTCCTGTTTCTCTCTGCTGATGAAGAGCTTGCCACCTATGAAAGAATGTGAATGGCAATGTTTTGCAAATGTACACCATTTGCTCCATGACAAATCCACCACCTAATTGGACTCATGGTGCTTCTCTCTTCCACAGCTACAACATCTTAATATTCATTGAATCCTCCAGCAAAATTGGCAAATTCTTCCTTCATCTCCCTCTGTAAATCAACTGGAAACATTCTCATAAGGGTTGCTTTAGCTCCATTAACCACATCTCTATCCCTATGCCATGCCTTCCTCTTCCCGTTGCTTTGAGCAATGACCTCTTCATCATAGAATTTTGGGTTTAGGGCATGTGCTAAAGAATGCAATGGGGTGTTGAAATTGTTCCACCTACTAACCATAATCTGGTGCACCAGATCAGCAAAATCAACATCAACAAATAGTAGCTGGGGAGACTCCTGTGAAATTATTTCCATAGTTTTCTCAACCATGGTATCCATGCCATCATAAACCTCTCCCAAGAAAGGTTGGTCTGTGTCGGCATTTCTAAGAAGGTCAAATGCAGGCGCTGTAAATTTGAGCAAGAAATCTACCTTGCCCCACCAATCCTCATCAAGGCACAACCTACGCAGAATAGCCCCCCGCTTTGAATCTGCCTTCCTCCACTCAACCCAAAGTTGGCTCACCACCATAGAAACTAATGTCTGCTTAACCTCAACAAGGTGACACAACATTATGAAGTTGGAGGCATATCTTGCCTCAGCAACTTTCAACAACTCCAATTTGGAGTTGTCGAAATATTGCTTGAGACTAGTGGTGGTTGGTGATGAATTTGATAATTTCCCTTGCATCCCCTGTGAGTTCCCTTATCCATGGAACTTTATTGTCAATCTCTTCTAAGATCAAATTCAGGTTATGGACAATGCATGGCTTCCAAAAAATGTGTTCATGCCTGCTCTCAATAATTAAACCTCCAGCTTTGCAGACCGATGCATTATCCGCGATAACCTGAACCAACTTATCCGTCCCTATTTGATCAATAGCTATGGCTAAAACATTGGCAATGAACTAAGCATCTTTCAGCTCCCCTGAACAGTCTTCGGCCTTTATGAATATTGCTCCTTTTGGTGAAATGGCAATGATATTTATCAATGGCCTATGCCTAGTATCTGTCCATCCATCAAAGACAATGCTGACCCCAGAGCTATGCCATGAAGAATGAATCGGTGCTAAAACATCCTCCAGAAGTTCCTTCTCCTTCTTGAGTAGAACAGTTCGGATTTTTTCATAAATGGGCCCCTTGAACCCTTGAGGGGCTTTGTTAATTTCCCTCACCATATCTTTCTAATAAGGAGACCGAACCACATTGAAAGGGATACCACAAGCATAGAGGGCCCTAGCCACTCTTGTTTCAACTTCTTCTCTCACTTGAGCATTATGAAGTTTAGCTATTCTGCTATCTCTAATGGAAGGAGATGTTGATGATCCTCTACCAGCAAGTTTTGAGGTCACTTCTTGGATTTGTTGAAGCCCTCTCCTCTTCCTCGCTTCTTGCACAATTCTTAGGTCACTGGTTGGAGCTGGAGGTGCAGCATTAGAAAGCATATCATGTCTTCTTTTGGTCTTGTCACCTCATCTTGCTCAACGTGATACTTCCCCCTCTCAACTGGGTCTTTTGTTACTAGGCAAGAATCAACGCCCTTTCCGGTTTCATGCAACAAATGGGCCTTCACTCTTGGGTAAGAACCCTTAAACAAACCATTACAAAGAGTACTGTTTCCATTCCCACAAACCACCACGTCCACATTTGGCTAACTTTTGCACATGCCTCCAAAGAGGATAATACTCAGCCCTCTTGTTGGGCTTAGGGGTTGAATCACGAGAAGCCATTGTTGCTGCAATAAAAACAAAAAGAGATCTCCAATAAATAAAATGAAAAATGGAAGCAAAACCTCTATGAACATTGAAAACATTAAAAAATTAGAAAACAACTCTATTAAAGCTTGTTGCTCACCAATGAAAGATGCTTGTAGATGCCCTTGCTCAAATCTGGAAGACTCCCTTGCATAAATCGCCTTCTCCAAATCGGTTGCTCTTCGTTTGTGTGAGGGAGGAATGAACCCAACAACTCTTTATAACCTTTTCGCTTTCTAACCTAACCTTTTAGACGCTTCCTCTACCAATTAGAAGCAGTAACTTTTAAAAAATAAAAATAAAAAATGGTTTTTTTGGGGGGCCACGGGTTGAGTTAGCGTCGGAAACACGACCGTACTGGAAATTCGTTTCCGTACATACGAAATGTGTTTCTTGTACGGGGTACGGTTTCGTACGTACAGAAATGCGTTTCTCGTATGGGGTACAGTTTCGTACGTACAGAAACGCGTTTTGTGGCCGTATGACACGCGTTTCTGCATTTTGGGACGCTAATACTCATGGGACAGGGTGGGCCCCACATTTCCTACAACATAGATATAACTTTATTTCATAAATTATTTTCATGTTTGATCACATGCCTAAGTTAAATGATCTATTAACCTTATGCACTAGGGTAATTTATCTTATATACAAGATATGACACTTGAGTTTGTATGTTTGATGGCCGTAAGGAATATTTTCATGGAGCACTACACTTGATGATGGTCACTCATCATATTTCCTAGCATTTTTGAGAGGGACGTCCCCTTCTACATGATGGATACCGTTACTCTTGGCATGTGGAAGCCTATCTTTGGACCTACACCACATTTGGACCATGTAGATAGATGTCGGAGTTCATTTGATGGAGGTGTCCCACTATTTGGTCATCCTTGAGGCCGCACGTGTTTATATTGTTGGAGCACCCTAGCACTAGTGTTAACCAGATACATCAAGGAACCTATCAGTTACCTATAGAACATAAGGTCCACTATCTGAATTTGAAGTTGTCACCTTCTTTAGATTAATGATCATGGGTGTGACCATATGTTTTCAGTCCTCAATCTAAAACCTCTTCAAGATCTCAATTGCGTACTTACTCTACCCAACAAAAATCTCCACTGGTCTTTGCCAAACCTCCAAACCTATGAAGTAATGAACCATACCAATGTCACCTTCTTCAGATTAGTAATCATGGGTGTGTCCATATGTTTGTAGTCCTCCATTCGAAACCTCTCCGGGATCTCAACTATATACATACTCTACCCAAGATTTTGCAGTGAACACCTTGGGCCAGTTCATGGTAGAGTTGAGGCAAGAGCATTGGATAGCAGCAAAACATGTGCATAGATACTTGAGACGCACAATGGAGTATGGTCTGAGATCTCTTGGAGATGATGAAGTGAAGTTGTAAGGGTATACAAACTCGAATTTGGCAAGCAATGCAATAGACATGAAGAGCACCTTGGAGTGTTGCTTTAGCTTGGGATCGATAATGATATCATGGTTCAACAAGAACTATAATTCTGTGGCACTTAGCTCAACAAAGACTGAGTATATGGAAGCCAATAGTTCTAGTTGTGAGGCCATCTAGCATTGCAAGTTCCTTGCAAGATTGTTTGATCAAGAGTTGAACCCCACAGTGATTTACTATGATAATCAAAATTGTATCAAACTCTCTAAGAAGCCAATGTTTCATGACAAGTCCAAACACATAGAGATCAAATATCACTTCATACGAGACAGGAATCAGAAGGAAACAATATTGCTCTAGTATATTCCCACAAATCAGCAGGTAACAAATAATCTAACCAGGCCTTTAGCAAAAGGGATGTTTGAAGCATTCAAAGACAACCTTTGATTGGTGCAAAATTTCTTCCTTGCTAAGAGGGAGTGTTGAGAAATGTAGCTAGTACAGGTACTTCTTGCACAGGTTCAGTATTCAGGGACAAACTTTGATTGGTGCAAAATTCCTTACTGGCTAAGAGGGAGTGCTGAGAAATGTAGCTCGTATAGGAACTTCTTGCACAGGTTCCAATATGAGCATGCAAGAAGTGGTTGAAGTCATTTCAAAGGTATTCTATTTTGTAATTCACTTTAGTCAAAAGTGAAAAGTCTTAAGTTCTGCAGTTGAGTCTAATTGTTTAATACATTAATGGTGCACCCAAGGATTTAATCTCAAACATCAATCTCAAGATGAGATTAGGGTTTTGGTAGGTAAGATTTTTGGACAAAGCATCAATACAAACAAGATAAAAAGATTCGGACACAATTCAAAAGCTGAGCAGATTAAGTGACCAGAGGTGAGAAAGCAGAGACAGGAGAAAGAGGATCGACCAACAGCCAAGCAGGTTGAAGAAGCTGATCTGTACTGTCCATACAGCACAGATCCGTAAATCCTATACAGATCCATATATCAGGCAGTACAACGGCATACAGGCGATTTGTTCCTTGTTTTCTGTGCAGTTTGTACCTTCTTAGCAGGCTGCAAGCTCAATTGTAGGGTGATTTGAACAAGGCGTACAGCTGCTAAGTTAAAGCAGTTTGTGGAGGTTTCCTTGCTTTTATTTAGGAATGAAAAGCAGATTTTGAAGGAGAAATTTCAAATTACCTTTGTAATTGTGAATTTGTTTTATGCTTCTACTATTCACTATTTCCAACTATTGTGTGATTGATGCTATGTTCAGAATTTAAATTTCTGCTTTATCTAAATTCTAGAATTAATTGATTTGATTGGGAACAATAGGGCAGCAATCACCTAGGCTAGGAAAATTTACAAGATTATGCTTAATCCTTAATTAATAATCAAGAAAGTTGCAATTAATGGCATATCCCATCACTTTTCTTGCCCCCTAAACAATCCTTAATGGAGGCTAGACATCTTGTCAAGAATGCGTTTTTGGAGAACAGGGGATTATCTGTCTTAATAATCTGAATGTGTGGTTATAAAGTGCAAAATATTTTAAGGATGTTTAATTAATGCCTTACCATACCTTGGCCAGGACAGAGGAGAAGTAGGCTAGTAGCCTTGTCACGAAGGCTTAAAAAATAGCTTTACAGATTATGGGTCTCAATGCAAAGAAAAAAAGTCAAAGTACGGATCAAATCTATCATCGTCTAGACTCTAAAGGGAAAGGGAACTTGGAAGTTAAAATATTCTGTTTCTTGGAGGATGGCTTGTGATACTGAGGCAATGTTGGGAGGAAAATGGATTCAAAGAAGAATGGAAAGTAAAAGGGAGGAGGAGATAGCAGAGTAGTTTATGTACCCTGACCTTGAAGGAGCTAAAGAGACAAGAGTTTACTGGCAAGCTGAGTGGAATAAGTAAGGAGAAGATCGTTCACAGAGGAATCCAGCAGGTGGGACAGCAAGTTATGCAAGAAGAACGGGTGCAGTCATTACAGGAACCCATGCATTCCCATCCATAGGAGTATTGTTGCGCCAAGAGGAGCTCTGCAGCCCAGTATGGGGGAGATCTTATAACGTGATGTAACGTTATTAACGTTTGTAACATGTCGGCAAAAAGTAATAGTGATAGTGAATATTATGGGAGAGACCTTGTAACGTGATGTAACATTTGTAACATGTCAGCAACAAGTAATAGTGATAGTGAATATTATGGGAGAGATCTTGTAACGTGATGTAATGTTTGTAACATGTCGGCAAAATATAATAGTGAATAGTGAATATTATGGGAGAGATTTTGTAACACAAAATAAAAAATAATATCACTTTCGTTTATTAATAAAAAATAAATTTTCTAATAGGCCAAAATAAATGTCGACCACAAAAACAATCTAATATGGGGGAGATGTTGTAATCTTCCTACCTAACAAAACAATAAAAAATTAAAAATTTAATTATCCGTAAAAAAATATGTGAGTCAAGAAAAAAACACAAAATTGAATTATCCGCAAAAAAATGTTGGCCTTGCACATGGTTTTAAAACCATGTGCAAGGCATTCTAAACAACCCATGGTTTTATTGTACATGGTTTAGGAGGCTTTGCACATGGTTTAAAAACCATGTGCAAGGCCTCCTAAACAACCCATGGTTTTATTGTACATGATTTAGGAGGGCCTTGAAAATGGTTTTAAGACCATGTGCAAGGCCTCCTAAACAACCCATGGTTGTAGGAGGGCCTTTTGCATATGGTTTTAAAACCATGTGTGGGGAAATGATGCAATGTTTGTTCCTAACAAAATAAAAAATATTATATGTTGGCCATAAATAATATTAAATATTAATAATAAAAATATTATATGTGGACCTTAAATAAAAAGATGTGTCTTTTGGTTTGAATCAAATCAATGGATACCTAAGAAAAGGTTTGCACCTCGAGAGATTTGATCCATCTCGGCGCTTGATAGAGCCTAGGATTTGGATCTACGCTGGTGGCCACTGCAATGAAGCAAGAGGTTCATCAATCTCTTGCTGGTTGCAATTTTTTACTGATAGAGAAAGAAAAGCAAAACAAGGAGAGCTTGAAAGGACTGGACAAAGAAATGGAGGGCATGGAGATAAAGTGGAAGGTGTTGGACTAGACAGTTTCTGACTGTCACAAGGTCATCCAAGACAGCCATGACCTGATTGAAAAAGTGGCCAATAGGCTGGACAGTAAGTAGGCTATGTTGTTACATAAAATTGTTCGACTAGTTTACTTGGAGGAGGGGAAGGACACCAATCCACCTCCGACTGGAACAGTTGTATGAAAATGGTAGCTCGGAGTATCTGATGGAATCCATGTTACATTCTGTTCCACTATGCTTATGCCTGTCTCGAAGGATACTATACCAAGTCTTGGGCATTTTGGTCTATCTATAGTTTATAATTGTTCTAAATATGAACTGCAATGAAAGAAGATTTATGTTTGCTGTGATGGGGAGTCTCGTAAATACATAGAGCCCCTAACAAATTCTGTATATATGTACTTTGCCAATCTCAGGCTGGGATAATATAAAAACCTTTTTCCTAAGGATAAAAAGAGGTGGAACTAGTCGGATGGTTATAAGAAGCTAGTTTAAACAATTAGTGGTGGTGCATAGTTCTATTCCTCTAAAATCAAATAGCTTCCCTTGAATCTAAACAATTTAAAGTAATTCAGTCAGTCTGCTAAGATCAATAACACGGGGAGCTGCACATCGGGGTTCTGAATGACCCCAAAAATACCTACCCAACACCCCCACTTTCTGTATTCATTCGTCTGGTAAAAAGGAAATCCATAAATTGACAAATTGAAATTCAATTTTGGCATTTCCTTTCCATGTGTCAATCCTTACCATCCTTACCATACATAATAAGGACGAATGAATTATGCAATGCATCGAGCAATTTACTAATTCAAAAATGCACTTTTGGTTTGACTACCAGTTCGATTTTTTTATAATAATAAAAAAATTACCATTAAAACATAGTTGCATTTGAAAAGGGAAAAGGTAAAGTGAAATGAAGAAGGTATGAGGACCGAACCGAAAATAGCGAAAGTGCAACGGTGGCCTGAACGAGCTGCTGCAGGAGAACGCCCTTAATTACAGTGGGAAGGGACACCAAATTGCGGAGCTCCTCCTCCTTGCGGGAATGCATCCGATAACGATCCAACGGCGGTAACATCTGGTAAGCTCCCGCATATATCCAGTACACCACAATCGGCGCCAGCGCCCCCATTGTCTCATCGCTCACATATTCCTCCCAGAAAACCATCCTTTACTTCCTTCAAGTGCACCAGTAAGAGAATAGAACGGATGGATTAATATTAGTGCTGTTGAGATTCGAACCTGCAAACCCACATAGCTGTTTTGTTCAGTAGAGTCGGGTTGGGTTTTGCTTGTTCTGTCCGCCTTTCAGGGCATCATCGGCTCCAGATCTACGGGAACGACCAACAGCACCGACTGGCTGCATCCACACAAAGGGAAGAGGAGACTGGACGAACAAGAAACCCCGTCAATTGCCGGAATTCGGTGTCAACTTATTTTCCAAGCCTTTCTCTCTGCCCGATCTCTGTCTCCGTCTGAGGTATTATTGACAGAAAATATCTCGGTATGCTTGTACCTTTGACAAAATGAATTAATTAAGTCACAGAATGAAAGTAAAGTGTTTCTTATCAATTTTCAATGCGGAATTCAAAATTCCCAAACACCCTCCTTTGAATATTTATATCCACCGTACAAAGGTCTTTTTCTATTTGGAAATTGGAGTCATCTTTTGTGGGCCTATTTACCTTCTTCCTATTAATGTGATAGTTGTAGTTGGTATTATTTATATAATATTTTTAAATTGGTATAATGTTAGGTTGAATTTCTATCTATATTGATATCTGTGTTTTCTATATTTGCTATATTCTTGGCGAACTATGTATATTCTACTATGTAGAGTCGCAATATGTATTTATAATTGTTATTAATTTCAAATTTCAAAATCCACCCCAATAATATGAGTAGATTTTGTCATTACGAATAAAAAATATAAGGAATATTATTGTTTATATATGTGATAGTGAGGATAAGTGAGTATATTATAATATTTTATAAATTTAAAAAAAATAACAAGATTATAGATGTAAAGTATAAATAAAAGTATTAATAAATATAAACTATAAATTTTAGAAAATAATATTAAACATATATTTAAGTGGGCTTAATGTTAAGAACATGTATTCTCTTTTAGGAGGTTATGGGTTCAAATCTGGAGGGGGTAAGGTATGCACATATATGTAAACTTTAGAAATCCAATCACTACACAAAAAGGGTCCCTACAAACAAGAGGTCTCATATACCAAAGCCATGTCCTTAAAATTAGATAATTATTATTTTTATGTGTGTGTGTGTGCTACGATGATGATAATTGGTTATATAGTCATTTTCATGAATGGTTGGTGGAGGGTTTCTGCGTCAGGGTCTAGCATGAACTTATGTGATCCATCGTTGAACTAGATCTAGACCCTGTGGATTATGACAAAGATATCCTTAGTCTTGGGGTAATGTTCCAAATGTGATCAGAGTTAAAGTAAATATGGGAATGTTCTAAGGTGTATTATGATTCTATGATGAATGAGGTGGTGGAAGAATAGTTGAGGTTTCGAAGGTTAGTATCACCAATTGGTGATCAGACTAACAAACGCGTCGAAGGGCACACCTCACTTTACTACACCATGCAAACCACAAAATATTTGAAGTACAACTTTGAATGGGAAGATTTTTCAAACTACTCGAGTTAAGGTGCACTTTAATGCTAGTATTCAAACCTTGAATCGTAGTTATGATACAGAAGGCCATCCTTGGAAGGAAGTTTCCACAGCTTTTGATGGTGAGGGATTACAAGACACTCATAAGGTAGTACTAGCTAATGAGCTTAGAGGAGTAACGACATTGGAGGCATGGATTGACTCATTATATATAGAAGTTAGCGAGACAATAAACTCTGAGAACCCCTGGAAGGAAGAAGACCAACTCGAAGAACCAAATGCATTAGAGAAAAACTAGATCGAGTTAGATCATAATGGGACATGGTATAAAACTTAATGAGGTGGGGGAATTGATGGCGAAAATGTCGGTAGGGAGATTCATGGGTAAATTGGTTAGAGGTGAATCTTTAAGGAAGCGGCTAATAAAACAATGGAAGGAAGTGTTGGGGTATAAATGAACCTTCCATCTGTGTCCATAGTTAGATCATTTCATAGTAAATTTGGAAATAAATGCAGTTTCATTCTTAGCAATTGACTGGAATTGGAGTCCATCGGGGCTATGTTTAAATAGATGGGACCTGGGATTTAACCCATGCGGAGAACCAACCTATATTCAAAAACTATGGGTGCAAGTACCAAGTTTAACCATTGAACTTTGGAACCTCAAGGTGTTTGAAGGTATAGGAAATACCATCGAAAAATATTTGGAGAAAGGTTGTTTGGAGAATGAGGATCAAAGGGTCGGTAGAATCTTGGTTGAATTGGACCTTCGAGAAAGACTAGCAGCAAACTCAGACATCAAGTGGGGGGAATTGGACCTACACTCATAAGCTAGACTATTGGAAGCTACCATTCAGATGTGGAATCTACCATGAATTATGCCACTTGAAAAATGAGTGCAAATCAGCCAAACTTGATGCTTACGTACATAAAAAGATTTGGGTTAAAAAATGCCAGTTATGTGAGGAAGACTTGTTAGGTACATTGAAGCTCTTGGAGCATGTTGGATTGGTTTTTAACCAAGTTAAGGCTTCAAATAAGCCTCTGGCACCATACTTTTCGAAGAGTTCCCAGTATAATTCTTCCATCTTACTGAAGACCTCGGTTTCAAAAGGTATGCACATCTTAAACTCACTTTTGAATATTGCTTAAGCACTTAGTGGCTCAAATAGCTTAAGTGGGTGTTCTAACTCTTGCTTGAGAATAGTTAGGAGTGACCATATTCTATATGAACAAAACAATAGTCTAGTGGTCATCGAAGGAGGTTCTAGTCTTGGAGATACAATGGTTTGGGGAGACTATTTTAAGCTTGTAACAAACTCTAAGTCTAGAGGAATCCCCCCTGAAAGAACTAACTTGCATTTGAAAAACTCAGACTTGGCAACTGAATCCCAAACTTTTGTATTAAAAGGTGACCCTACTCCATAGGCCCCAAAGTCTCCAAAAGCCACAAGAAAAGTCTATAAGAAGAGGCTAGCAAAGTGTAATATAAAGTCCTTCTTTTCATTAAGGTCCATAAAAGACTTGAAAAAAGAGCTCTGTGGGATGGAAGAGGATTGGATTTGGACAAAGGCACTTCGTCCACAATTGGGAGAAAATCTCATGTCAGTCGTTAAACCTATGACCGAGAAATAAGTTAGAGCAGGTAAACAACTTATCATCGATGTAATCCCTAGAGAAAGGCATACCAAGAAAATAGTTCTAAAATGATCCTGCTCTCTTTAAACACTAGAGGGTTAGGGGTGCCCACAAATAGTTAGCCCTAAAATGGTTGTTCAATGTATACCATTGGGATATTGTGATGTTACAAGAAACAATATGTGTTGGAGAGAAAGCTTGGGACTTCTTATCCACTATTTTAAAAGATTGGAACTTTTGCACTATAGATGTTGTAGGACAATCTAGAGGTCTAATAATCAGTTCGAATTCAACTTTGATTCTATTTCATCTTTAGTTGTGAATGTAGACATATTGGTAGAAATAAAGGCAAAGGCACTTGGGAATGTTTTGAAAGTAATAAACATTTATGGGCCTTCTGGATTTCATAAGAGATTACGAGAAAACCTACTTGTGACTAGCATACTTATTGAGGATAATCTCATCCTAGGGGAAGACCTTAATTTAACTCTTAATGCCGAGGAGAATACACCAAAAGGTATATTTTGAACCCATAAAGTTGTTGCCCACTTAACAGAATGCAAGAAGAGGAAGAGTTGGGATATCCAAAAGACTAGATAGATTCCTCATGGAAAATTAATGATGGATGATTATAGGATCAAGTCTTTGTTGGGCACTGGAAGCTTATCTTATCATTTACTTATCGTGTTGATATTAAACTTATAAGAGAAGAAGTCACCTATACTTCTGAAATTTAATCATGCATGGCTATCAAAGGAAGAGTTCAAAGAACTCATAATTACACATTTGAAGCCTTATGATAGGCATGAAGGTTTTAAAATAATGAGACATCTAATAGAGAACCTAAAAAGGGTAAAAGAGTCAATGAAAGGGTGGATGAAAGCACTTCCTATAAAGTCTAAAAACCTATTAAAAGGAGTGGAAGATGGGATTATTGCACTTTTAAAAAACAATGAGGCTGGAGTTCTTAATGAAGAAAAAGGTTTGGCTTTAAAGGAATTTGTCATGCAATTTATATGCTTTTAAATTATGTTACATTTAATTATCGACCAGGGGTGTATCTTTATGAAATGCAAACACTATATGTGCAGGGTAAGCCTATTAAAAACCTTTATATTAGTGAAAATGAACTCTATGATGAAAGACACTTAACTATTTAGGAACAAACTTAAATGAAAACCAATAAAATGAAAGAACAACTATGCTACATAAATATTTCTAATTACTTTGAAATGTTATCTACTAAATCACAATTTAGAACACCATGTCACAATCTTTCATTTATCTCAAAGAGAAAAATGTTCCTGTAACAATAATTTAAGCAACTTATTCAATGACAATTGGTGTATAGATATTTCCCACATCTTTGTAAATGCACTCATCAATCAAATTCATCAAAGGGATCACACTATATCAAATCACTATATAACATGAAACATAAGGCAAATAATAATATAAACTAAACTATTGAACATGTAAAAGAAACTACTCGAATAATAATGCAACGCATAGCAAGACAGCGGGGCCTTCCTGACTTGAGCTACAGTGCAGGAAAGGGTCACATAACTAGATGAAAATAAGCACGCCACTAAATATCAACAGACTTGTATTAAATCTCATAATCAAATTTAACAGTACACAAGAACAATGTTCATGAATTACCTCTGGGAACACGTTGCTCATGGAACTTACACGCCAAAAACTGGTTGTCAGCAGTTATGCTCAATTTTCTTCCAAGATGAACCCAAATGGTGGCAGACATGGATTTGGAAGCTTAAATGCCCGCTAAAAGCAAAAGTGTTCATGTGGTGCTCTCTGGGAAATAAAACTCCAACATGGGACAGAATGAAGAAAAGGTCTATAGAAGGACCAGGATGGTGCTCCTTATGCAAAAATAATGAAGAATCTATTAACCACCTCTTTCTAAATTGTCCTTTATCCACCTAGGTTTGGCAACATTCACAGTCAAATACAAATCATAGGTACATGTGGAATGGTCCCACGCTGGAAGATGCTTGGAAATCATGGATCAACACCTCCCAACTAGCCCACCTAAAAGCTCTTCCTCTCATTCACATTTGGGGGATTTGGATTGCTTAAAATCCAACAATCTTCCAAAATAAAGCATCCCCACCAGAGGTTACAGCAACCCATGGTCTAGATATCCTTTCATACTTTCCTCAAACTAAGGACAGCCCTTCAGTAAGAATTATCACAGTTGAGCAGGCAGACAACACCATGCCCTAGGCTTTCTTTAATGGAGCCTCTCAGAATATTTCCTGTGGGGGTGGTGCCATCCTCTACTTATCCCAAAATCACTCATTCGAGATTCAAATGGGCCTTGGGGAAGGCACAAACAATTTTGCAGAACTATTGTCCCTAAAACTCCTTCTCCAATTTGCTCTAGAAAAGGGTTGCATAAATCTTTAGATTTTTGGAGATTCACTCATTATCATAAATTGGGTGAATAAAGTTCAGCAGTGTAGAAATCTTGCTCTTAATACTCTATATGAAGAAGTAATCAGAATTTGGACATCTTTTGATCACATTTCATGCCGTCATGTCTACAAGGAACGAAATGCAGTAGCAAATCACCTCTCAAAAGTAGGGGTGGGGATGGCCTTCGACACCTAGAATTTTTTTGAACATAAGGAAGGACAAGTCTATGAATTCTATCATAGACCTTTTGCGGAAGCCCTTCTTGCAAGTCAAAATGACTAATTTATCTGTTTTTTCTTCTCTATAGACCTTTTTTTACAGTTGCATATACATAATCTACTCGGTACAACAAAGGATGCATAGGCTACATGTCTGGTTTTTGTTTTGGAACATATCAGACTCATACAATGGATAATCTATTCAGCAGTTACAAAGTCTTTTCTCTCTGGCTTCTTTATGACACAATCTCTTGGGACAAAGATGCTTAGTTTATAGGTTGTTCCTTTGGGAATAGTCGTTGATTCAGTTTACTATATGTATAAATAGTGGTATGCAATCGCATACAAATCTTGTAAAGGCTTTTTCTGGATTTAATAAAATTTCACCTTTTTCCCTTGGGAAAAAAATGTTCATGAATTACCTATATGTTTGAATATGTGTCCTCTATAGATCTCCATTCATCTACATGCGTGTTCAAGCTATTTGAGACATGGTTTATTATAGTTACAATACAAAAGGAGCACTGCTAGCTAGGAGAGTGTCGAATCCCATATTTTGTTATCCTTCCAACCAATCGTGACTAATTGGAGTTAAGTTCTAAACATAGATTGTCTTAATTGCAACATGGGATAAAACTTACCAATTCAAGACAAGGGGATCCACCATATACCAACTATCTTTTACCATTGTACAAGGAATTTTTAACCGCTCCTTTCACGCTAAGAATTTCAAAACAAAATGCATGAAATTTTCCATGTGATTTGAATGCTTGCATGGAGTCAATATGGATGCTTGCATATAAAATTGATCTTGAATTACCCTCTTTATAGCGCATGTTGACTAGAGGTTTGATCGTGATCAAGCACTTTCCTTGTTTGGTTTGAGATTCATTTGAGGATGTCATGTCCCCAATTAAATAATTTCCAAATAAGACTACTTCCAAATAATGTTCCACCAACCTACTAGTTCCCTAGGTTGAGGTGCAGACATAAATTTGTAATAAGGGGATATGGGACCCAAATGGACTAAATGGGTCACATATTAACCATATTCACAATTAAATGGATTTAGTTTACCATATTCACAATTAAATGGGTCACATAAATGATAAATTTTAAGAAAATAAGGTGGCATGGGTTCATGAAGACACTTGGAATCTTGTGGAGCCTTTGGATGACTATATTCCCCACACACTTGGCATGATCTTCATCCAAATTCGAACACATGGGTAATGTAACATTATTGGAGGGTGACGTAGTATCAAATATCATATAATGAGATAAGTAATTTGAATAGGTAAAGGAGAGTAACTCCCATGGAAGAGGAAGAGACTAGAAGACAAGTTGTGCCACTTGGAAGGAGATTCCATGCACTCTATGACAACAAATGATGAAAGATTCTATGAAAAGTATGAAAAATTCAGACCTGGTTGTAGACATATGACAAATATGAGATGACGGGGCTAAAAATAGCAACCAAGAGGTCAAATTTGGGAGTTAGAGGCATCCATTCGAATTGGGGAAAGAAATGGAGCATGAAGAGGAAGACAAGTGTCATGAGAATTACTAAACCACTAAGATGAGTTGGAGGAATCCCATCGAGGGAAATTCGACCTTAGTCAGCCTCATGAATTTAATAAAAGGATTCCATGAGGAATGAGAATTGCTTTTGATAATTTGTTAATTGGCCTTTGGCATTTTGGAGAGCGTTTGTTTGTCCATTGCACGATGAGTGTTCACTCCCCTTGCTTGTGAACCAATTTTGAGGGAGTTGGATTCCTTTCCAATTTGGTTGATGAAGGGGGCATTCAAACCTCTCATTGGAGCTTAATGAAGGTATTTTAGTTGCAGGTTGAAGGTCCATCCATTCGAATTCTCGTCTATCTCCCTATTCTCTCATTCCTTCTTCTACATTCCCCCACACTCTCATGTTGATGGTGCACTTGTTGGGGTGGTGCTTGCTCTTTGCTGAGGATATTTGATTCCCAAGATTGGGTGTTATGTATGGCTCTATAGTCATATTTCCATATTCTCTGTAAGTCGAAATATCAAAATCCATGTATGAAATGCTTGCATTCCCATGCTCTTGAATGACTAGTTTTCATGTGTTTGGATTCCATTTTGGAAAGAGTTGTATATCAGATTTGTATGAGGGATTTTCTATAAGTTTGATGATTATGGGGAAGCTATAAATTATGTATAACTCTTTAATTTCATGACCATATTATCTGTAGCTTGAAATTCAAGAAAATATTGAGTGAAAGACTCGCATTCCCATGCTCTTGAACAACTAGTTTTCATGGATTTGGCTTCAATCTTGAAGTAGTCGTATACCAGATTTGTATGAGGGATTTTCTCTGATTTTGATGATGTTGTGAAATCCATATATGGCGTTTTACTCTGTAATTCCATGTCCATGTGCTTTGTGGGTCAAAATCCAAGAAGTCCATATGTGAAATTCTTGCAATTCCATACTATTAAATCACTAGTTCTCATGTATTTGACTCCCATACTGAATGAGTTGTATACCAGACTTGTATGAAGGGATTCCTATGGTGTTTAATACTAATGGGGAAGCAATTTATATTATGTATATGGTCTCTATCCGATCTGAACCTTTAACTCTACCTTTCATATGTCAAAATCGAGTTAGTTATGCAATTTCCCCATAAGAAATTTCCCTGAAAGTGGCCATGTGAATGTTGCACTTTATAATTAGTTTGCAGAGATAATAACCATGTGTAATGACATCCCATTACGTTTGATAAAAATCCCAATACTCTGTTCACAAAGTTGGGAGGGTCGTACTTGAGTTTGGAAGCCAATTTTACCTTCACCCTTGGGGGAATTTGACCACAATTTCCAATGTAAATTTGCATTGTTTATCCCTAGCCCCAAACTTGTTTTCAAGAGCTTAAATTCAGATAAAAAGTGTTCAAAGGTCATGTGGGAATGTTATAAGACTCACTCTACCATTTCCTTTCAAATTCAGGATCATTTGGTGAAAGTTGGAAACGCTAGAGTCATGACTAGTCAAGCTTGAAAATGCCCAAATTGTAATTTTCTCCAAAAATCCAAAAAGGGACATTACAGAGGAACACGAGACCATCTTTGGAGGATTGTGAACACTCTCCAAGTGGTGGATCTTCATTTTTATTAGTGGGACCATGGAAAACATTAAAACAATTACAAGATTTGAGTCGTTGTTATAGGATCTACAATTCCTATAACAATGGATTAGTAGAATGATATTCAAACCCATTTGCATACCAAAAGTAAGAAACATGTGTAATAAACAAACTTTACCTTGGAATCCTCCTTTAGATGTATGGCCTGTAAAAAATGTGAATAATGTGGCAAAATGGGATGGTAATGAGGTATCCAGGGGAGGGAAAAGGTACAACTAGCATGGTGAAAGTGTCAAAATGAGGACCCAACAATTTTTGAAAGGAACAATAATATCTTATTGGAAAAAGGAGGAGGATGAATGTAGACTCAAGATTGGATCTCTTTGTCTAAATGAAGGAGACAATGAGACTAAATACTTTCATAATTTTGCGAACCAGAGGAAACACATGAACACCATTTGGGATATTACATGGGACAATGGACCGCAAGTCAAGATAATTTTAAGGACATTGCTAAGGTAGGTAAATAACATTTCAACACATTGTTTAAAGACCCAAAAGATACCAATATTAGAGAAATTATGAAGGTAATATTTTTTTTATAGACTCATAACTGAAGACATGAATGTAATGTCTGCCTCTAATTAAGCACCCAAAACACCCACTAACCTACTTAATTCCCATAGGTTCACGCGGGTACTGCATAAGAGGGAATTGACCGAGGGCATTTGCTACTTAGAGCAGATCGGGACATTCATTCAGTGTTAAAGTCATCAGTCGAATAAAAGAAGCCTTGTTTCTTTAGGCTTAAAAGTCAACATCAAATCAGAATTGCATGCATGCAAAAGTGAATCATAAACCCTAAAAGTGTCATGCAAACCCTAAAAGCACACGAGGCTCTATTTAAGAAGGGTTATTGGACTAAAGAGATTTTTTATTATTATTGTTGTTGATTTAAAGCTTTTGAGCAACAACAAAGCGTGCAGCCGCGACAGTTGGGGTTGAAGACGATGACATCTTTAGCTAACGAGGGTTCGGCAGTGAAATATCTGCCCTAGTCTCTTTTAGGATTGACCATCTAGGTTGATCAACGACAATAATCTTATACATCAATGTTCAGTGATCCAACACACTCAGAAGGATTATTTGTAGGTTCATGTTTTGCAGCTGGGAAATAGCTCGAAAACCTCAGAAGGATTTGTTGGGACCCCAAAACCTAGTCTTTCCTTCGCATGTCAGCTTCCTCTTTCTCGGTAGGCTCATTCCACGGCATAGGGTGGGTATCAGTTACTAGTTTTCCTATCCAGAGTAGTTATCAACACTTCAGTGGAGAAAGGGGTGTGAGCACCAGATAGGCAAAATAATTCGCTAGGGCACTTAGAGGAGGCCAAATGTCTGCATGTGGAAATTCATCTCTCCAGCAAGTGAAGACCGATAAGCTTGCAAATTTTTAGCAGCATCTGACCATCCCTTCTCCAAAAATGCCACCTTCATCCTAAGGAGGGCACACGTGTAGAGTTGGGCATCAACCCCTGAGGAGGAGCATTATCATCCAACCTTCGTGCATGCATTAGATTTCTAGAGGACTCACAACGTTTTATCAGTGGTAAGTGTTTACCTTCTTCCTACAAATCTTTGCCCTGGTTCAACTATATTTTAGGGCCATTTTCCCGGCATCTTGCATGGAAATTTTATTTCAGTATTATTGTAAATCCGGAGGCTACAAGCAAGCCCTAGAATAGAAAACAATAGAATATCAATATTTGGGATATTACATCGGTATCAAAGCATGTTCCTTGACAGCCGTGGGCTTGAACATGAGAAGTAAATGAATACAAAAGAAGACACTTTTGTAACCCATAGGAAAAGGAAGAGTAGGTACACAGAGGAGCAGAAATTTGAGGATATCCGGCTAGAAGATACCAACTCAGACATGGGCCCAACATGTATACACTCTGATAGAGGGAAAGGAATAGGAGAAGATGAAGATAGGATGGAGTTTCGTAGCTTGGTGAATGTATTGCATGATCTAGCCAAAGGGCAAAAAGAAGTCTTGCATACAATAAACAGGTTGGCGACGAAACCAGAACTAGGGCATAACAGTATACCTCTCTCACCAGTAGATAAAGGGTCTACAAGCAGTAGTGGGAAGCATGCATACACCAATATGCAAAACACACCCCACATATATAACAGACCTTCCAGTAGGCCTACTATGCCTCACTTCCTGGCAGATGTCGTAGTAGGACCAGTCATGCCAGTAGAACCTAGTGAACCATTTGGAGCCTATTTATAGGAATACATGGATTTGGGGGATGAGTTTCATGCAACCATGTCTTTCTCAGACTTCTGCAACATGAAGAGTAGGAACCAACCCAGGAATTTCAATAGAGGGTTTAATCAGAACTATGAGTTGCAGAAAACCTTCCAGCAGGCCTACTATGCCTCACTTCCTGGCAGATGTCATAGTAGGACCAGTTATGCCAGTAGAACCTAGTGAACCATTTGGAGCCTATTTATAGGAATACATGGATTTGGGGGATGAGTTTCATGCAGCCATGTCTTTCTCAGACTTCTGCAACATGAAGAGTAGGAACCAACCCATGAATTTCAATAGAGGGTTTAATCAGAACTATGAGTTGCAGAAAACCTTGGGTAGATTAACCATCCCAAACTTTGATGGGGCTCACGAAGGTTCAGCGAGAATATGGGTTCAGAAGTTGGATACTTATTTCCAACTCAACCCCATGACAGAGACAAATGTGATTAAATTGGATACACTACACCTAGACGGAGAGGGTCATGAGTGGTGGTACCACGGACCAGTGACATTGGGTCACAACACCATTAGTTCCTACATTGAGTTCACACAGAAGCTCATGGAGTAGTTTGACAAGAAGGACCCAGAGATGCACTTTAGAGAGTTAGATCAACTCAAGCAGACAGGTAGTCTTGAGGCCTTCATCTCTGAGTCCCAGAGGGTAGTTGTTATGGTGACAGATGTATCGGAGAACGGGTTGATTACGTTGTTTACAAAGGCCTTGACAGAACCACTACGGGGGTGGGTGAAAGCCTACAAACCCTCCACTCTACAAGATGTAATAAATAGAGGTAGAGATCTCCAAGACTTAGTTCCGAAGAACAAGTTTCCACTAAAGACCAAATTTCCATTTAGAGACAAATATAGGAAACCTTTCCAGCATGAAATCCCAAAGAAAACTTGGTTGGACGACGACACAAGGAAAGAATTGAGATAGAAGACATTGTGTTTTACTTGTCAAGAATCGTGGGTTCCAGGACACAGGTGCTCAGGAAAGGCCAAAGCCCACTATATAGAGGTATATTCAAACAATGAAGGGGAGGACTACGAGTAGGAAACAACAGAGGAATTGTGGGCAACAAAGGAGGAGTCACTCTAAGGGGATACACCAAAGGGAGTTATTGCTACATTATCCAGGGTACCTAGGTTCCATACTCTCAGGGTCAAAGGAGTAGTACAGGGCCATAGAGTAGGAGTATTGATTGTTGGGGGAGCAACCCACAATTTCAACGATGCAGCATGGGTGGCTAAGAGGGGTATTTCAACATAGAAGTTTGAGGGATTTCTTGTAGCAGTAGCAGAAAACACTAGCATGGAGTGCAACTATTGGATTCCTAAATTGAATGTCAGATTAGGAAACTACCATATGACAGACTCATTTTATGTAGTGAATGTGGCTGATACAAATGTAGTATTAGGCATCCAATGGCTTTATTCAATAGGAAAATATACTACATATTACAGGGCAATAGAAATGGAATTGTAGGGACCGGATGGGAAATAGGTAGTTTTGAGGGGCATGAATATTTATCCCCCAAAAGCAGTATCTTCACAGAGAATGGAGGCTGTGCTCAAGTAGGCTCACATAGAATGGTCAGCAGAGTGCTTGGTCACTTTAGGAACAACACCCAACACCCATCGAATATTCAAGCATTATTGCAGAAGCACAAGAAGGTATTTCGGGATCTTCCGGCAAGTAGACCACCAGACAGGGGATTTGAGCATATCATTGAGTTGGAGGAGGGGACACAGGTAGTCATCACCACTCCATACAGGCATACCAAAAGATACAAGGATGAGATCGAGAAGATGATCAAGGAATTAATAGAACTAGGATATATTTGTTAAACTAGTAGCATAAGGAAGGTCTTCCTGCATGCATGTGTTCTTGCATGCATAAGACTTAAATTAGGAAACCAGTTGTATTTAATTTACTTTTCCTAAGTTTACTTTGGAAAATAAATTAAATTGATCTAAATTAACGTTAGGGAACCACTAGTTAAAGTGAAAGTGAAATTAGGGTTTTTTCTTTACCACTAGTTAAAGTGAAAGTGAGATTAGGGTTTTCTCTTTTAAAAGAGAGATCAATTGGTGGAGAGAACACACACTTGTATTCTGATAGAGACATGATACAAACAAGGAGAGAAATTCAGACAGAGGATTTAGCTGAGAAGAAGAAGGAGCGAGCAGCAGGATCATCGAGCTTCGTACAGCTGGGTTGTACACTCAGATAGGAGGGTGTTGAGGTTTAGCTGGGATTTGCCCAGTGATTCTGCGAGTACTGCATTCACCAAGTTTGGGTGAATTTGCAGTGATTGTAAAAGTTCCATATTTTCTCATAATAAAATCTATATCTGATTGTTGCACCGGTTTTCCCATCTTTGGTTTTTCCGGGGGTTTCCATACCCAAAATAATAGTATCAATATTTTGATGTGATGTTTTGATTTATTTCTCAGTTTTATATTCCGCTGCATACTATAAAAGATATTCATGTGTGGTTATCCATTGATATTTTGCATGCACTGTTTAGCCCTAGTTGAATATTAAAGGAAAATTTACATGGTATCAGAGCTCTGGTGAGCTAAAGTTGAGAGATTTGCAACAGCAGTGATAGATCGGGGGCAGATCTATAAGAAGACACAAACCTAAACATCCAGATCTAGGGTTTGACAGGTACACTTCACTATGGCCATGCAGTTGAGAATTGAGGATAGACTCCAGGGTGCTCAGAACTTTCCTACATGGAAAGAAAGGATCACAAGGATCCTGGACGTTAGTGATGTAGAGGAGCACATTAACTCCACGAAGTTTGCACCCACAGATTCATCAGATTTAGTAGCTTGGAAGAAGATTGATTCAAGAGCCATGCTGATTACCATGGATGGAGTGAAGGACCATATAATCCCTCACCTTTATGGTAAGAATACTGCAGTAGAGATGTGGATGACTTTGAAGAGTTTGTACCGAAGCAAGAAAAAGAACCAGAAGATGGTGTTGCAAGAGAGGATGCGCAACACCGAGATGGCCAAGGGAGAAGGAGTGGTTCCTTATCTCATGAGGCTCACATAGATCTGGGACGAGCTTGGAGCTATTGGCTCTAAGACAGTTTGGATAGCCCTCAATGGCTTCTCTAAGCCATGGGACACCTTTGTCAAAGGTGTTGTGGCTAGGGAAAAGCTCCCTGATTGGCAGAGACTATGGGATGACTTTGTGCAGAAGGAGACCTACATGCGTCAAGGATCAGGCTCATCCAGCAGTGCCCCACAGATTGTGGATGAGGAGGCTCTAGCCCTTACAGGGAAGAGCAAGGGGAAGGAAAAGAGGAGGAAGGATGGTAAGAAGAACCTTGATGTATCAAAGGTCAAGTGTTTTATCTGCCATAAGAAAGGACACTTTGCCTCCCAGTGCCCAGACAGGAAGAAGAAGAGTAACACTCAGATGGCTGGATCTGCAGAGGTGGATGAGTTCAGCAGGAACTTCGATGCGGAGTTTTGCTTGATAGCTTGCATGGAAAGCACCACATGGAGCAGCATATGGTACATTGATAGTGGAGCATCTAGTCACATGACTGGACAGAAGAGATTCTTCAGAGGCTTGCAAGAGGGTGGAACAGGGATCCACGTTGAGCTGGGTGATGATGCGCAGTATCAGGCACAGGGAGTTGGCACTGTTTCATTTGAGAGGGAGTCTGGAAAACCCCTCAGTTTTGATGATGTGTTATATGTTCTAGGACTAACCAAGAACCTTATCACAATCTCCACTCTGGAGGACAAGGGATATCAGGTGAATTTATGTGACCATAGAGTGTATATCAGGCCCAAGGGTTAGATAGAAGCTTGGATCAATTGATTGGCAAAAGGAGCGGGAAAGTGCACAGATTACACTTTGAGCCTGCAAAGGCTCTAGTTAGTAGCAGCAGCAACAGTCAGGTGAGTTATGGCATAGGAGGATGGCACACTTACACCATGGAGCACTGAAGCATTTGAGACAGGAAGTCATTGGAGTTCCTCGGGTACAAGAGTAAAAGCATAACCACTGCAAGGGTTGTGATTTGGGGAAGAACATTAGGAATCATTTCCCACAGAGTGAGCACAAGTCTAAGGAGCCCTTGGACTTGGTGCATTCGGATGTATGCGGACCTATGAGTGTCCATTCGTTCAGTGGTTACAGTTACTGCGTAACCTTCATTGATGACTGTTCCAGGAAAACCTGGATCTATTTCCTGAAGGCCAAGTCAGAGGTCTTTGAGAGGTTCAGAGAGTTCAAGACTCTTGTGGAGAACCAAACAGGAAAGAAGATTCGAGTGTTGAGGACATACAACGAGGGTGAGTACACTTCCAATGAGTTCATGGATTATTGTTCAACTGAGGGGATTAAGAAGGAGCACACTATGCCCCATACCCCATAGCATAATGGAGTTCCAGAGCAGAAGAACAAGACTATGGTTGGAGCAGCCAAGGCCATGCTATTTGATCAGGGAATACCACTATTCCTTTGGGCCAAGGCATACAGGATTACAGTATACATTCAGAACAGGTGTCCCCAGACAACCTTGGGGAGGAAGACACCGGAGGAGGTATTCATAGGCACCAGGCCATATGTGAATCACATTCGCATATTCGACAGTGTCTACTATTGTCATGTTCATGTTGGCAATAGGATGAAGCTGGACCCTTCCAGAGAGAAAGGGTTACTTGTTGGTTACAACGAGATTTCGAAGGCATATAGAGTTTATATTCTTACTCGCAGGAGGATCATTATGAGTAGGGATGTCTAGTTCGATGAGGACAGGGCCTTGCGGAGGTCTCTAGACTTACCAACATAGCAGCAGCCAGCACAAGAGTCGGGAGTCAAATTGGAGGAGCCAGATGTACAGGTACAGGTGCAGACACAAAGCATAGGTTCTAGTGGTCAGAGGGAGTTAGGTGGACAGGATCCTTCAGTCATTGACTTGAAGGATGAGCTACATCAGGAGATGGATATCCAGCAGCCGCAGCAGGTTGACACTAGGCCAAGGCTTAAGTGGTTTAGATCCATAGTGCAGGATTCCAGGCAGGTAGATCCTCCACAGACATCTTTTAAACGGAGTGTACTACCAGAGAGGCTTAGTTATATGGCACTGATGACAGAGTTGATTAACTTTGAACCTTCGAGTTTCAGGGAGGCTGCACAACATGATGTGTGGTAGGAAGCTATGGTTAAGGAGTATGAGTCAATTATGAAAAACCAGGTATGGGAGGTTGTGCCGAGGCCACAAGGTAAAAAGGTGGTGGGATCCAAATGGATCTACAAGGTGAAGCATGCAGTAGACGAAAGCGTGGAGAAGTACAAGGTGCGCTTCGTGGCAAAGTGGTTTTAACAGAAGGAGGGCATTGATTATGAGGAGACCTTCGCCCCTGTTTCCAGGTATTCTTCCATTCAGACCATTATCTCACTAGCAGCTGAGATGGGTTGGCGTGTCCATCAGATGGATGTCAAGACTGCCTTCCTCAACGGAGTGATAGAGGAGGAGGTGTATATTGAGAAGCCAGAGGGGTTTTATGTGGAGAACAGGGAGACACATGTATGCAGACTGCATCGAGCTCTTTACGGGCTCAAGCAGGCACCTCAAGCATGGTACTCAAGGATTGACAGCTATCTACGGGAGATGGTATTTCAGTGGAGTAAGGATGAGCACAACCTGTACTTATTGAGAGGTGAGGTGCCTCTCATACTGGTCTTATATGTGGATGATCTCTTTTTGATAGGAGATGACAGGCTGATTGGAGACTGTAAGTCCAACCTTGCAGTAGAGTTTGAGATGAAAGACCTTGGGTTGATGCATTACTTTTTGGGCTTGGAGGTTTGGTAGAGAGATGGATGCTTTTTCATCGGACAGGGGAAGTATGCAGTAGAGATACTGAAGAGATTCATGATGGAGGACTGCAAGCCTATGACCATACCTCTAGTTTCCAACTGGAGGAATATTGATGCATTAGGGTTAGACGGATTTGATCCTACCTTGTATTGTAAACTTATCAGATCGCTTATGTATCTGGTCAACACTCGACTAGAAATCAGCTTTACAGTCAAATATTTGAGTCATTTCATGGTGGACCCTCGGAGAGTGCATTGGACGGCTGCGAAGCACATACTTCGCTACATCATAGGTACAATGGAGTATGGATTGGTTTAGGAGCGTAGGGAGAGTGTACAGTTAGCAAGTTTCACAGATGCTGACTAGGAAGGATGTGTAGAGGACCGGAAGAGTACTTTAGGTTGCTATTTCAGCATTGGATCAAGGGTTATCTCTTGGTTCAGTAGGAAGTAGAAGTCAATTGCATTGAGCTCGATAGGGGTTGAGCACATGGCAGCCAACATGGTTGCTTGTGAGGGTATGTGGTTGAGGAAGTTACTTGCCAGGTTGTTCAAGTGTGAGCTAGAGGCTACAGTAGTTCACTGTGACAATCAGAGTGACATCAGGCTATCTAAGAATCCATTGTTCCATGACCAGAGGAAACACATAGACATCGGATACCACTTCTTGAGAGATTGTGTCCAGAGGGGAACCATTTGGTTGGAGTACATATAGACAGATGAGCAAGTGGCATCCATTTTCACCAAGGCACTTTGCAGACAGAGCTTTGTGAAACTCAGGGATAAGTTTGGGTTGCTATCGAATCCCTTCCTCGTTGACAGGGAGTGTTAAACTAGTAGCAACAAGGAAGGTCTTCTTGCATGCATGTGTTCTTGCATGTAGAATACTTAAATTAGGAAACCAATTGTATTTAATTTACTTTTCCTAAGTTTACTTTGGAAAATAAATTAAAGTGATCTAAATTAACTTTAGTGAACCACTAGTTAAAGTGAAAGTGAAATTATGGTTTTTGCTTTACCACTAGTTAAAGTGAAAGTGAAATTAGAGTTTTCGCTTTACCACTAGTTAAAGTGAAAGTGAAATTAGGGTTTCCGCTTTACCTAAAGTTATAAAAGAGAGATCAATTGGTGGAGAGAACACACACACTTGTATTCCAACAGAGACAGGATACAAATAAGGAGAGAAAGCTAGACAGAGGATTTAGCTGAGAAGACGGAGGAGCGAGCAGTAGGATCATCGAGCTTCGTACAGCTGGGCCGTACACTCACACAGGAGGGTGCTGAGGTTTAGCTGGGATTTTCCTAGTGATTCTGTCGATTACTGCATTCGCCAGGTTTGGGTGAATTTGTAGTGATTGTAAAAGTTCCATATTTTCTCATATTAAAATATATATCTGACTGCTGCATCAGTTTTCCCATCTTGGGTTTTCTCAGGGGTTTCCATACCCAAAATAATAGTGTCAATATTGTGATTTATTTCTCAGTTTTATATTTCACTGCATACTGTAAAAGATATTCATGTGTGGTTATCAGTTGATATTTTGCATGCACTGTTTAGCCCTAGTTGAATATTAAAGGAAAATTTACAATATTCAGACGATTTCTAATCCCTTTGCACCATCAATGGTCTTAGTTAAAAAGAAGGATGGCACATTGCGAATGTTTATTGATTACATATCACTCAAGAAGAAGACCATCAAAAACTGGTATCCCATCCCCAGGATTCATGAACTAATGGATGAGCTATGAGGTGCTAAAGACTTTTCAAAAACCGGTCTCTAATCAGGGTACCATCAGATTCGAGTAAGGGATCGAGCCATTCCCAATACAACTTTTCATTGCCACTATGGTCACTATGAGTTATTCGTCATGCCTTTTGGACTCGCCAATGCTACAACCACCTTCTAGTCATGCAGAAACCACACTTTCAGGGCTCAGTTACGAAAATATTTGCTAGTGTTCTTTGATGATATATTAATTTACAGCAAAACTTGGGAGGAACATCTGAAACACTTAGATGAGGTATTGAGAATTCTAGAAGAGCACTCGCTTTACACGAAGATGTCGAAGTGTGAATTCAACATGAAAGAGATGTTGTGTCTAGGACACATAATCAGTGCAGAAGGGGTACATGTTCATATGGAGAAGATTAGAGCTATCCAGGCTTGTCCAATGTCGAAGACAGTTATTGAACTGAAGGGCTTCTTAGGCCTTTGCACCTACTATAGGAGGCATGTTAGGGGATTCTCTCAATTTTTCGCACCACTCACCAACCTCACCGAGAAAGTGGCATTCACATGGATAGAATTGGCACAACATACCTTTGAGTAAATGAAAACCATCATGAGTCATTGCCCAATTTTGGCCCTACCAGATTTCTCACAACCATTCATAGTGGAATGTGATGCTTCAAGAGAAGGGATAAGAGCCGTATTGATGCAAAACCATAACCCGATTGCATTTGAAAGCCAGAAACTAAAGGACTATGAGCGCCACTACTCCATATATGACAAAGAGATGTTAACCATCTTACATGCCCTCACTAAATTTGGGCAGTACTTGGTGGGAAGCAAATTCAAAATCAAGACAGATAATAACAACCTCAAGTACTTCTTGGAGCAGAAAGAATTAAATGAGCACCAACAGAAATGGGTCAGCAAGGTGCAGGCTTATGATTTCGAGATAGAGTATGTGAAGGGTAAGAACAATGTAGTAGCTGATGCCTTATCCAGACGACCAGCTTCATTATCCCTCATGAATATATCAACAGATATGAGGTCTCTTCTCTTAGTAGAGTACTCCAAAAACAAATTTTGTTGTGAGTTATTAGATGGATGGATCTAGGATGGCAGGTATAGAATCCTTGATGACAACATCTATTACAAGGTTAGGATATACCTCGTCCCAAAATCAACTTTAAAAAGGAAATTCATACATGCATCACATGACTCGCCATTATCAGGGCATCAGGGTTTCTTGAATACCTATGGGAAGATCCGAGAGAGGTTCTCATGGAAGGGCCTCAAAGGGGAAGTAATGCAGCATCTGCCAACAGAACAAGATCGAACACACTCATCTGGTAGGGTTACTTCAGGCATTACCAATACCAGAGCATAAGTAGGAAAGCATCTCAATGGACTTCATTACAGGGTTACCCAAGGTACAAGGACAAGACTTCTTATATGTAGTGGTAGATTGGTTGACCAAATTTGCTCACTTATTTGCTATCTCTTCCAATTATTCAACAACACAGGTAGCCAAGTTATTTTTCAAAGAGATTTTTAGCCTACATGGGCTACCCAAAACCATTGTCAGTGATTGTTACAGTAAATTCACCAGTGATTTCTGGCAGGAGCTATTCAGATTGGTAGGGACAATACTTGCTAGAAGTACAAGTTATCATCCACAAAGCGACGAGCACATGGAGATTGTCAATAAATGGGTTGAAGGGTATCTTCTCAATTATATAGCAGGCCAACAAAGGACATGGATTAAATGGATACACTTAGGGGAATACTGCTACGGTACTACCTACCATATCTCTATCAAGATGACACCTTTTAAAGCACCGCATGGCTATGAGGCACTGAACTTTATGGATTTATCTTTTGGAAACAACAGATCACCCAAGGAAAAAGATTGGGTACATGACAGTCAGGATATTCTTAAGGTCCCGAGGGAGAACTTACAGGCAGCACAGAATCAACAGAAGTTATACACAGATAGACACAGGATTGAGAGGAGCTTTGAGGTAGGAGATCTGGTATATTTACGGCTACAACCCTACAGGAAATCTTCCCTCAAGAAAAAAGGACCCGAAAAACTAAAACCTCGCTTCTATGGTCCTTACAAGGTAGTTAGAAAGGTTGGAGAGGTGGCTTATGAACTAGAACTCCCTGAGGAGAGCACAATTCCCAATGTGTTTCATGTGTCCAACCTCAAGAAAACAACAGGACAACACATTGCTCCATCCACCGAGTTGCCTCCCTTAGATGATGATGGGCTGTTGGTAGTGATTCCAGATAGAATCCTACAGGTGCGAGAAAGGAAACTCCGAAACAGGGTGATTCGAGAGTATTTGGTAAAATGGAAATAATTACCTATGGAGGATGTCACATGAGAGGGAGACCAGGTGTTGCAACATCCTAGTTTTCATTTTATTGAGAACAAGCAATTTCAAGCGGGGAGGACTGTAATGCCCCCCTCTAATTAAGCACCCAATTAAGCACCCAAAACACCCGCTAACCTACTTAATTCCCATAGGTTTGAGCGGGTACTACATAAGAGGGAATTGACTGAGGGAATTTATTACTTAGAGTAGATTAGGACATTCATTCAATGTTACAGTCATCAGTCGAATAAAATAATCCTTATTTCTTTAGGCTTAAAAGTCAACATCAAATTAGAATTGCATGCATGCAAAAGTGAAGCATAAACCCTAAAAGTGACATGCACACCCTAAAAGCGCATGAGGCTCTATTTAAGAAGGGTTATTGGACTAAAGAGATCATATATTATTATTATTGTTGATTTGGAGCTTTTGAGCAGCAGCACAACATGCAATCATGACAGTTGGGGTTGAAGACGACATCTTCAACTAACGAGGGTTCAACAGTGAAATATATGCCCTAGTCTCTTCTAGGATAGACCATCTAGGTTTATCAACGGCAATAATCTTATGCATCAGTGTTCAGTGAACTGACACATTCAGAAGGATTATTTGTAGGTTCACATTTTGTAGTTGGGAAACCTTAGAAGGATTCGTTGGGACCCCAAAAGCCAGTCTTTCCTCCGTATGTCAGCTTCATCTTTCTCGATAAGCCCATTTCATGACATAGAGTGAGTATTAGTTACTAGTTTTCCTATCCCAGGGAAACTATCAACACTTTAGTGGAGAAAGGGGCATGAGCACCAGAGAGGAAAAAGAATTCACTAGGGCACTTAGAGGAGGCCAAATCTCTACATGTGGCAATCCATCTCTCCAGCATGTGAATACCGATAAGCATGCAAATTTTTAGCAGTATCTGAACATCCCTTCTCCAAAAAAGTTACATTCAGCCTAAGGAGGGCACACGTGTGCAACTGGGCGTCAACCCCTGAGGAGGAGCACTATCATCCAGCCTTCATGCATGCATATGATTTCTAGAGGACTCACAACGTTTTATCAGTGGTAAGTGTTTACTTTCTTCCTGCAAATCTGTGCCCTAGTTCAATTATATTTTAGGGCCATTTGCCTGACACCTTGCATGCAAATTTTATTTCAGTATTATTGTAAATCCGGAGGCTACAAGCAAGACCTAGAATAGAAAATAGTAGAATATTAGTATTTGGGACATTACAATGAATTTGGTTTTAAAGTAGAAGTCATAAGAGAAGAATTGAAGTTTGTCTTAGCCTCTTTAAAAGAAGGGAAAAGACTTGGGCGTGATGGATTATTAGCAAAATTTTATCTTGGGGTTCTTTTATTTGTTGGATCAATATTTGTTAAGAGTCCTTGAGGAGTCCAAACTCACTATAATTATTTTTTGGCTTTTATAACATTTACACCCAAAAAAACAAGATTGCATTGGTTTTGATGATTACATACCTATCTCTTTGTGTAATATTGTTCATAAACTTATCTCAAATTTGTTTGCTAATAGATTGAAGGGTGTATTATCACGGATTATTTTAGATGAAATGTTTGGGTTTCTTTTTAACCAACAAATACATATGTTGTGGGGGATAAAATAAGAGGGTAAGCATACGATAAAGACATAAATGTTACCAACAAGTGTATTGAAGATAGACCTTGCAAAGGCATATGATAACGTGAATTTGCTTTATCTTAGACTTCTATTGTTTTAGATCTATATGAACCTTAGACGATCAATTGAATCATGGGATTCTTGGAGTATGTGTCCTTTGCTATATTGATAAATGGACCACCTTTATGTTTCATTACTGCAACAAGAGGATTCATACAATCTTGTTCTTTACAACCTTTTATGTTTTTATAAATGGTAGATGTACTAAGTTTATTTATAAAAGAAGCTAGAAGAATTGGAGATTTAAAAAACTCTGTATACATTTCACATATGCTATTCATAGATAACATCTTGATCTTCGGACATGGCTCAATCTAGGAGTAAGAAAAATTAAAGAAGATCTTAGATATTTGTGCAAATCAACATGCTTAGAGATAAACTTGAACAAATATACACTATTAGTTAATGAGCTAGAATATGATGTCTTAGCTCAAACTATAATTATATTTCTCATGAATTTGTGGGGGTTAAATACCCAGGTTCTTCATAAAACCTAAAGATTATATATATGAGGATTGGATTTGGATATATAACAAAATTGAAGCTCGAGTAACAATATAGTGTAATAGATTGTTGTCACATGGTGGGAGACTAGTGATGGTCAAAGTAATTCTTGAAACTATTATTGTGTATTGGATGTCTTTAATACAAATACCTAAAGGTATCTTACATAAAATTAGAAAGAAGTGCTATAGTTGCTTGTGTATTGGTAAAAGAGTGAAGCAAGGTATACCACTAGTCAAATGGACAAGGTTGGATACTCAAAAAAAGTAAGGAGGTTGGGTCTTGAAAAACATATACATTTTTAGCACACCCTTGATAGAAAGATTATGTAGGTTAGTTTACAATGAGGGATTGTAGGGTAGAGTTATGAAATCAAAATATAATTTGTAAAGGTTGAGAATGATGAACTGGTTCAGATTGGACAGAAAAAATCACATGGAAGTTCTATTATTTGGAAGACCTTGGTAAAGGATTTCCCTTAGGTTGGAAATTGGGTTTCATAGTAATAGGGAATGGATGAAAAGTAAGGATGGAAGAGGATCCTTGGATTGGCTATAAGGATAATTATAAAATTTCAGAAGATTTTGGAGGCTTTACATGAACTTGGAGTATATCATTTAAAGGAAGCAGAGGCACATCGAGAAAAAAATGTTTGGGAACAAGGATGGGTTACAACAGATTTCTTCAATCTTCAAGGAGATTTGGACAAGGATGGAGACAATATGTAATACTATTACATCATAATGCAATAAAATTGACAGAAAAAGAATAACAAATCAATTGGTCAAAGAATTTAAGTATTGGGGAATACATAATGCAGTACAAAGGAAAAGTTGAAGAAAACCTGGTGGCTGGAAGTTTGTGGTGGTGGAAAGCAATCTGAATATTGGAATTCCCTTTAAAGCCAAAGATAATTCTTTGGTTGGCGTTGAAAAAAAAAATACTCACTTGGAATAATAGACAAAAGAGAAAGAGAAGTTGGACATGTCCAAGAAGATGATCTTAAGCAAAGTAAGTGAGAAGACTGTGGATCACATGTTTGTACATTGCACTTTTACAAAAGTTGTTTGGAAAGAAGTGTTAGCAATCACCTCATGTAAGAATATTGTATGGGATAAGTAGACTTTGTTGGATTGTCTTTTGAACCAGGTTGTAATGTCCCCAAAATTTAAAAAAAATATGTGTAGGTTAGTTAAATACTACCTATCATGGACATTAATTTATCTTTTGCGGAATATGTCTGTCATTGTTTACTAGGTCTAAGTGTCGTAAGTTGCCTTTACCTTTCTATGTATTTTCCTATGTAATGCTGATGTAATTATGCACTATGTTTATATTACTTGAACTGGCTATATGATTACTCTGCTAGTGTTTACTTGTTAACATGCATTTGCGTATGCTGGTTCAATTATGTCTTACTTCATGTTTATCTTCTTTGTACTTCGTTTATGATCTTATTTATTAAAAGTTTTGACTTTCCTTTAACTGTCAAGGGGTGGAGTGGTGGAATTTGTATCCCTTAAGGGACCACTCGAAGAGGTAAAAGGTTCCTCCTACTTTTACAGGCTTTACTTAGTTCATTGCGAGCTAATGCAAACTTCGCCTTTTTGTGTAGGTTACATCATTGATGGAATCTATCTACGATAGCTAAACATAACATCCTACGACATGCTAACTATGCTACACCATCCTATGCATACCGAAGATAAAAGGACTAAAGTCCTGGCCTAATTGTTCCTACTTTCTATGTTTACGCATAGTTGGGGTTGTATGACCTGATTCTTTATGGTTGGCATTATTATTATGGTTTGAGGTTATGATAATTCTATCCTCTTGATATTTATTTTATTACATGTAAATTATTAAGTGTAAAGCCTAAAGTTTAAGGCTTAATTCATAAACCATGGAAAACTTTATGCTAAGTCTTTGGAAAGACTATGGGTTATGTGAAAACCTTTCATGGCATATTTCATATGCAATGAAACTATGGCTTAATGATACCAAAGAGGGTTTTGATGGGGTTTCTGCAAAAACATTGTGGTTTTAACTAAGGAGAGGTGGGTAAAAATCACGTTGATAGTGGGAACTAGGGTGGTGCATTTATGGCCCCTTGGGAAGAGTGGGAAACACGCCTCAAACGATGGCTTGGCTGTTGTGTGATTCATTTGGCTCTGCTCCTAGTGGTATGTGTGGCTTTGGCTCTCAAGCGTTTATGCTGCGTGGAGTATCAACTGCCCCTACTTCTATAGGTATGTGCTCAATCCTGGTTTTGCAGCGTTATTTTAATAGTTTGCTCAGTTGAGGTTTCACCATACTTCTCATGGCTCTGCATTTCGATTTTGCAGGTGACAGGGGTGGCTTGGACTTCTTGGATTGTTGGTGGCTCTCTGGACTATCTACGCAACCCTTTAACGAATAACCCTTGTGAAACAACGTAGGCCTTTACCTCTGTGCTTGTGTTTGATAGAGTGTTGCACTCTGTTTTGGAAGGGTTTATCTCTGGGTAGTTTTGGTTTGTAGACTTGGGTAGTTGGTTTGGGATTTTGTAAGGTGTTGGTCATGGGAGAGATGCGACTGTAAATGACTTGTTCCTGGAAGTTGTAAATGTGCAAACGTTGGTGAATCCTGTCTATTCAAATGAAGACTTGACTCTGTAAATAGATGTTTGTAATTAAATCATATGGGTTGATATTTTAATGGAATGGCGTTGTGTTTGGATTTATATGATGCAAAGTTTTTGGCATTATAGTGCCATTTCTTGTAATGACACTATGTAACTTGTGCCTGTGTTTAATTTAATGTTTATGCTTTAAATTCGTGGATTTTATGGTATGTTAACGTAACTCGGTTTCATTAATATGACCTTTAGTTTGGCATACCATTGGGACATAGGGTTTCTATGTTTGGAAAGGTCGTAACTGTATGCGTTTTGACAGTATGGTTTAAATTATTCATTCTCGACATTTATATTTGTTGAGTATAATTCGTTGTTTTACTTGCAGGGTTTTCGCCTCACGACCATGAGCCTGGTTCGGCCTGTTAACACCTAGAACGTACCCAGGTTGTGAAAACATATTACAATGGAGAGCCTCTGCTCTTGAAAATTCCTAACCCTTTTCTGACCCAATACAATCAGAGAGGGATCTCTCACTATTTACAAGGTTTTCATACTCAATATATTCAATCGACGACAACCAAAAGGTCAGATTTCTGAATAGAACAAGTTTTTTTTATAAAGTTTGGTGGGTTAATTGGGAGAAAAACCATTGGGCCATGGGGTCGGCTATCAGAGTTGAAAAATGGTTGCGGGAGGTAGGAAGCCTGAAAAATTAATGGACAGAGGCAAGACAGACACCGTTTCTTCAATTTGGAGTAATTAGTGAATGGATTAGCAGACAGAGGGAGACAACCCATCTAATAGAGCACCTGGTTAAAGTGAATTCTGCAATACTTTAGAAGAAAATATTTGAAAATGCTTGAACAATGGACCTAGAGCACGCAAGATGAATTCTGGTCCATATACACTAATGCCCAAACATGAAAAGCAAATACATACTGGAATGAAAACAGGAAGACAATCACTTAAAGAAAGTTACTTATTGAAGAAAGATTTGGCACAGGAATCTCTGCCATGAGAGTTTATCATTTTGTCTCTGCAACTTTTATTCAACTCAGAAATGAAAACATATTACAATGGAGAGCCTCTGCTCTTAAAAATTCCTAACCCTTCTTCCCTCTATGGGGATCCTATTTATAATTCCTCAGACCTCAGAGGCTAATCCTCGGGAGTGGCTATGAAATTGTTTACAGTCACAATCAAAACTTAACAACTATAGCGTGGTACTTCTGCCATGGTTTACATATATTCGAAATAGACATCATGGAGTGTGTGTGCTCGGTCTGGGTGACAACACGACGTTTCTGTTGCTGAGCTTGCTGATCTTGAGAATGATGTCTTCAGGTCACTTTTGAAGTGGGTCATCACTGATTGGGTTTGAAACCTTTGGCTGACTTGTCAAGTCGACAACATGTTTTTTACCTCTCTTTTTGTGTCACCTCTGTGCTCAAAGGCACCTTTCTGCATGGACACAAATTGGCAAGGTAGTTTGTGTCCCCTCCTTGCTCAACCTTCTTCACAACCCTCCCCTCTCTGGGTAACAATGTAGATAGGGGGCTTGGAAGAAGGGTCATATTTCTTCTGGCAAAGACAAGCTTCTGCAGTGGATTGTCATTCTTGTACTCCCCACCTTTCGTGAGGTTGGCTCTCCCACAGGAAATACGATGGAGTGTGGCTCCGCCCCCCCCCCCCCCCCCCTCCCCCCACACAACCTTTGGTAAGTGGAGTTCACAAAGAGGGCGGTGCAGGCATTGGACCCCTGATGCTCCAACCCAAAAATTGCTCCCTCAGAGCGTAGCTCACAGCTGTTCTCTTGTGCAAAATATTTGGAGGTAGTGATGGTATTAGGGGGTCCTGGAGAAACACTCATGGAACATGAGTATCCAAGCAATTCACAGCTGGGGGTGTGGCTATCAGAAGATGGGTGTATCTCTCAAATTTCTTCACATCTATGCGTCGATGGTCAGCGCTATCCCTGGTATGAAAAACCAGGTCAACGAATGAGCATGGAAATGAGCTCACCAACCATCAATACACCCAGATGGACAAGCTTTTTGAACCAGATTTCCATCACCAATTTATTAAAACTCTAGGGACTTGCAGCAGAATGAAACTTCGGGTTTTGCCTCTATACTAGCTCATGCCATACATTTCAATGGCTTCGAAAGGTGGTTTTATATATAGGACCGGGAGATTGGACTCTGTGATGACCAGTCAACATCCTTGCACATTTCGTCGTCGAGTAGCTTGGTGGTGACCTATGTGAGGGCATGAGCTGAGTGATCCCTTACATACTGGAGATCTAGTCACACCACCTTATCTGCTGTGGTATTTCGCTATTTGTTGCAGAAAATATTTTCGGGTGTCACCCTGTATGGTCGACCCTAGGATTCAAGGCATATGGACTGGACGTTCTCACACTCTTTCACTCCTAAGGTGCAGGAAACAAAATGATTCTCCTTGCCGCGCTTACCCTGATTTGTGTGGAGAGTGGATTTGCTGTTCTACCTCATAGATTCCCATGATACTTTCTAGACTCCACACGCCAACCACGCGACGAATATCTATCTTTGGGTGATATGGCACTGCCGCAGGGATGATTTCTCCTATACGCATGCTACAAATGGCATCGAGGAGATCGATTAATCTGTCGTGGAGGTAGATCGTGCGTGGGAGCATCCCCTCAACTATCAGATCGACCTTAAAGCGACCCTTACAGTCCTGAGATTTTCTCAACCATTCGATTTGGACACCTTCCACATCCGTCGTCCACGTGCATTTAAATCCAAGATGTCAATAAACAACCTTTCATATCAAATTTCTACAACATCAACGTGTATAGTTTGATTAGGGGAGATCGACCTCATCCATTGATCCATGAGCAGTTTTCATCGAGACCGTCCAATCATGAGAACCTTAACGCTCTACTGATCATTTCTTATTTGATCGCTTATGCAACTTCTAATCACTAAACGCTCCTCATCTGTTGATCCTCTCGACCCCTTATTCTTGATCGTAGATCCTCGCGGCCCCTACAACTTTTCACGAATTTAGATATTGCCATCAGCCATGATAATTTAGATCGTGGAAATGATTGCAATCATAGATCTATTTCTGCCTTTATCTCAGTCGTCTGACCTTTCCTTCCTTTAACATATTCCGCGATTTGGAAAAGTTTCTCCCTTCGCGCATGTTCATTGAGCGGAATCTTTTAGGGCCGTCGATCTGACTCAGTGTCTTTCTTGACCCTCCAACACTTATCTCCTTTAACCACCTTCGCAAATATACAGATCGGACCTTACCTCGCATCTCCCACCGGTGGAATGTCTTTCTATTGTCGATCTACATCACCTTGCATCTGGACCGTTGAAGCTCGAGACATTTTATGCCTATCCCATTGCTACATGTTTCAATCTGTAGCATGATCTATCTCTGTGGATGGGGATCCACTCCCTATTGACAACTCTTGATGGTGAAACTTGTTAAAAGCGCTCCCGCAAAATTTCTCAAATAAGATTGCCTTTCAAACCTTCCAAGTCTATAATTCAAAAATTCGAACATAGTGTTAACACGGCCTTTGGGTGAAAACACAGCATGCACATTTTATGGTTATGTTTATCAATTATAAGGCTGTGTAGAGATGTATGAGGTTGCGGTTTATAGTCATGATATTTCGAAATGTTGTCGCCTTTCACACACCTGGGTTACGTGGCAGAAATCTTTAAGCCACTCGGTGTGTCTCTGGGGGCAAGTCTCGAGTCAAGGCTGTCACCTTGCTCTTGAATCCTCCGTTTAGGCTCAATTCCTAACGAAGCCAAGGGGGGTAGACCCTATTAAGTTACTATGGCTAATTACTTAGTGTGATGGTGTTATATTGATTAAGTTGTTTAGGAGCTTTGAAATTAACCAGTGGAAACAAAAGATAACAAGATGCAAGATTTAAAGCATATAAGCACAGTAATGACACTCAATAAATATATAATCGAAACAAATAAATCACCAGTGCCTTAAATGGAGTCAACAGAGAAAATAATGTGCTTGAAATAATGTTTTGCAAATGTCTCTTGGTAGATTTTAAATTAATGTGGAATGTGAATGAATTAAATTAGGAAAAAAGGGGATTCCAGATATACTCGAGGGGTACTTGGAGTATGTCCAAAAGTGAACTTTCGGGGCTACCTGCAAGGTGTTTGTGGGATGGAACGGAGTCTCAGAGACTATTGTTCATAACGCACCCGTCAAGGTGTGACAGAGATCGGTGCCTCGAGGTCACTTTCCAGTTGTTCCCACTCCTTTGGGTATTTTACCACCGCTTACAGTTTGTTCGAGGCGTTGGATTTTCACCTAATGGTTTGTCAATTTGGGAGGTGAAGACTAATTAATATAGTCACTCAAGTGCGTTTGATGCAGCTTGACTGATCGGACGAACCGCAGCCAAGTACAGAGCATACACACTGGAGTCTCTGTTACTTTTAATAAATTTTAAAAGAGGTGTTCTTGTTAAAAAGAAAACCCTCTAGGAACCTCTTTCGGTCCAAGTGGACCTTAATCGGGGAATCAAGGAGGGGTTAATTTTATTATGATTACTAAAACAAATGATGATAGCAGATGAAGCATAAACAGATAAGCAAACCACAATTTTCTAATTAGACTACCACGACCCTTTCTTCACTTTTCGGCTCAAAAGGAGGCTCGTGGGGTAAGTAATAAAATTACTTTGAAACAACCAGATGTGGAATATGGAAATGATTACAAGTCAAAGTATACTTCCCTGCATATTAGAACTACACTAGATTGAAAATAGATGAACAAAAAGTAAAAAATGACATAGACGCAAATCCCCCCAAAAGGGATGGTGAATATGCTCGAAAGAGCCTATTCGAAAAAGATTTTTCTTTTTATTAGCAGCGATTACAGTACCAAAAAACTGAAATTAATCCACTTGGTCCTTATATGGAATGAGACCAAAGGTTTACAAATTGCAAAAATTTGAAATTTTTGGAAGACGAAGACCCCTTGGGGGGTTTCGAATGGTCCAAAAATACTTTCTGGAAAGCGCCTCTTCCTCTTTTCTATTACACCTACTAAAAACCAGCAAGCTTATCATAGTTAAATATTCCCAAAAGTACTTTTGGTTGAACCAACTTTTTACGCAAAAATTCTAAGTTAAAACTAGTTTTTAAAGAAGCGGAAAATGAACCAAGGAAAGCAAGCTTTCCTTGGGATCTTGGCCTGATTTGGGGGTAGCCAATATGAAGCACTTAAATTGATGAATATAACTTTTTAGATTCTAAGGAAACAACCATGTATTCAACAAGATTTAGATTTACTTTCACAACGTTGAAAAATGACAATTTTCCCTAAAACTAGATCTCGAATGCTTGTAAAAAATTATTTGGGAATGAGATCTAGTTTTATGATCTTTAAGGCAGCAAGATCTATGTAAGATGAACTTTGAAATGATAGATATAAACAAATTTAAAGTTGTAAAACAAGTAACCGGACTGATTTTGAAGAAATTTGAAGGAGGAAGAGGAAAGGAAGAGCGCTTTCTGTCGAGGAATGGATCTGCAAAGAAGACTAGTTCATGGAATACCGAGGGACAATGCCTTCACAAAATAGTCGGATTCCTAGTGGAATCAAGCTAGATCCATATTTCGTCCAACCCTTGTTACCTGAAAACTAACAAACAAACCTGCACAAAACCTTACGAGATCTAGATAGAAATATATGAAGAAAGAGGGGGATTACATGCAAATAAACTTATTTAAACATGTATGATCTGAATATTTAAGCATATATACTATGAGATATTTAAAAGCAAGTAATATTTCTTGCCCAGCTATACTCCTATTGATTCAGCTGAATCATTAAGCCAGATAGGATTTAGATACATAAATTGAGAGAAAGACAATGGTAAAAAGCTGCAAGACAATGCTAAATCCACACATATGAAAGCATTACACAGATTTGGCCTCCAAAGCTTCACTTTATTCCAATAGCAAAAGATATTACACAATATTACAACAGCAACAGCTCCTCAATCCAAATCTAACTATCTTGGAAGAGGCAACTTGAGCTTTATTTATACAAAAAATAGGAGATCCAACCCAGGGGGGGCACAAATCCCAAGGAGGCAAGCCACTGCAGCTGAGGGAGAGTCCATCAATGTTGATCTGAATCCGAACTGAGCCTACTGAGCCTACTTGTCAATCGGGGGGCTGATTGAGCTGACACATCAACCCACAAACTGACACATCAATCCACAGAGCTTCCAGTAGAGTCCACACATGTGGAGGAGAGAGAGAGGGTGCAATTCCCCATAAAGGATGTTGAAGTTCAACTCTGGATCTGTCTAGATCACCTCCTTTAGTTAAGGATTTGTCAGATCCAGTCAATCTGGTTCAGATTTGACTGATTTCAATCAAATCGGTTGAGAATCCACTGATCTAGGATTTTGGATTTGCTCCATTATTCGTCAATTTATTAATTAAAATAATCAATAATTGATTTTGTGGGGTTTTCTTACCCGAGTGATGGAAAATCACTCAAAACCTGAAAAAAGTGGGTCCATGGGTTTACATGGTGCTCTTAGCTTGAAAATGAGCACCTACATGACTGAAACTGATTATTTGGCCCACTTTTATTACAAAACCATTTTTTCCAATTAAACTATTAAAAAATAGCCTAAGTTTTGGAAAAATTTAATTTTAATAAAAAACACTGAAAAAAATAAAAAAATAAAAAAAGTTAAAAACACCTAGGGGGACTTAGACATGTTCATATGACTCAACCATGATGCCTAGCATGTTTGTACATTGACACATAGACTCTAATAACCTCAATAGGCCTAAATGCCAAGCCGACCACCCCAACTTTGGAGGTATGGAGTAAAAAACTCAGAAATTATCAGTTGTTTATTCAACAACCAATAATAACCAAGGGAAAAAACACCTTGGGTTGATCGGATTGACAAATAAATTCTAAGAGACTGAGTCTTTTATAGACACTGGCATGCTAGAACATTTATTACAACTGCCCTAAGGGGGTATGAACATGTGATATAGTACAACAAAGTTTCCCAGAAACAAGATTGAAGGTCTTCTGAAGTCCGAACAAGTTATCCTTGCCCGGTTCACCAGGCTCACTTGATAAAAAGAACCACTAAGTACAACTTAGGTGGTAACATTCTGGCTCCAACTGTGGGACGTGTGCTCGATATGGCCTTTAAGGCAAGGAGAGGATATGAGAACACCATAATCTCTAGTTTATATACCCTGTAAAAACATCTCAACTTGACAAGAAAACCTCAGTAGCACAAGATTTATATAAAAACCAAATGAACCATTAAGTTAATCTATTTAAACAAAATAAATGTAATTAACTAATGAAAAAAAACGTTTTATTATAGCTAAGTACTAAACATAAATGCAGAAAGTAAATGCTCTCTTTTAGGAGCTTATTTTCCTACTCTAAGCATGATATAAAAATGTTAGGTCTAATAAAAAATCCAATGTAACCACCTAAGCATTTTATTCACATAATTTTTTTTTCTTGTCTTTGGTTACCAGCCAAAGTAAGGATACCTTATTCAGAAAATGCAAACCTGCATGATGATTCATAATGGGTGGGATGGATGGGAGATCATAGGCATGAATAATGTCATAAAAATTCTTCCCCAACTTGTATGTGCTCATGCAGGTTGCTTCTATCCATGACTGGATAGGACTGATATACCAATCAAAACGATGAGGCAGACTAACTACACCATCATATTGATCATCGGGGCTTATCAAATGATAACTCGTTGCACAAGCTCCAAGTAGCTCCAAATCATAAGGAACCTCTATATGTGAAAAAGATGGTTGAGACTGATATTCCATTGACTGCATCACATCTAACTTTTCACAACACTGCTTCTCAATCTCTTCATTACTGATACCCTTGTGTGGCTTTGCATGATATGACTCTAAATGATCACGTGAAAATTCTGAATGCTCCTCTTCCATACTAAGGTTTTCCCAGTCATCCAGATCCGTGCTCCCTTCTATGGATATATCGTAAATTTGACTTCCACAAATTTTTGAATAGACACTCCCCTTGTTGGACATATCATGGATGGGATTCTCTATAAGATTTTCATAAGTTGCATTATCTATGAAATTCCAATAGTCATCACTCCCATCCATGTCATATGTGGGGGACTCTTCATCCATGGAATCATGCTCTTGCCTATCCATGCCTTCCTTGTATTCATAACAATATTCTTCAGATAAAATGTTACAAGGAAATAAACTTTCCAAACCTTCATCAACATGAGGAGAACAAGGTCTAGTGTCCCCACACACCGTACTGATCTTATCATAAGTTTCTTTATAGGCTTCTGTTATGATATCATGAAGAGTATCTTCAATATTATCTTCAATCAAGGAAACTTTTTGGACATATTCAATGGGACCACTTGGGATGTGTTGCTCAGTGGGTTTCTCTAGAGGGATTTCTGGAAAAATATCAGCATTGAAACACACTTGAGAATACCTCAAATCTTCAATGTTTTCAGCTATGGTGACATGAGGAGAGTCCTCAACAATGTGTTCCATCATGGGCTCCTCCTGAAGCTCTTCAATAGGATCATCCTGGATTTTCCCTTGCTCAGAATCTTGATGTGTATTGGGAGATACCTCATATTCATTAATAAGCCGCTTAATTACTTCCTTTCTTGAATAACTATGAGGAAACTCTTTGATGGGAGTATCATGGATCTCCTCTTCACTTAAATGTTCAAGAAGTGATTCCAAGTCTTCAATACTTTGTATCATGGAAAAAGCTCCATCATATGTTTCGATGTGATACTCTATCCCAGATAGGTAGAAGGTACAAATCTTTTCAAGGAACTTTTTCAAACCATTCATACTACCCCTACCATCATGCCACTGCTCTAAAAACATCCAAAGGAAGCTTGGAAAAGAAGTTATACATTTATTAGGAAGGCCCTGATAGAACCAACAACATGCTTTGCCCCAAAAAGTACTAGCAAACATTTCCATCATATTGTCTTCATGAAGAATATTGGAGTCAGCCATCAACTGAAGGAAATATTTGACATGCCAGATGGCCGAATCACCATAATTTCCATGATATACTGGAAGCCATTTATATGCATCCCCCACACCACTACAACAGTTAGGAAAACCCGGGATGTTTGAGAAATCTATAGGATGAAAAATTATGGTTATCTGGGCACCATATTTCTCCTTTAATTCATCCATATAAAAAATTAATAGTATGCATTTGATATAACCATTAAACCTTGTATTGAAAAGGTGGAGCTGTCAAGTAATGAGTCTTTAAAGGTTTTAACATGTCGCATGGGCTCATCTACACACAACAAAACTTCACAAGTTTATGAGATAATAGGGTTTTATCCCTTCAATGGAGTCGCCATGTGAGATTAAAAATATACATTTAAGAATTCTCACAAGAATATTTTTTGCTTTCCTTTGTAAATATAAAAAACTGAAAAAAGTTAGCGGAGTCGCCAGATGAAAATTAAAGATCTACGCTAAACATTCATCAAACAAAGAAAAAAAACAAAAAATGAAGAAAACAAAAGTCGTACTCGGGAATAAAAAGATTTATCCCCGACAACGGCGCCAAAAAGTGTTGTCGCCTTTCACACACCTGGGTTACGTGGTAGAAATCTTTAAGTCACTCGGTGTGTCTCTGGGGGCAAGTCTCGAGTCAAGGTTGTCACCTTGTTCTTGACTCCTCCGTTTAGGCTCAACTCCTAATGAAGCCAAGGGGGGTAGACCCTATTAAGTTACTAATGCTAATTACTTAGTGTGATGGTGTTATATTGATTAAGTTGTTTAGGAGCTTTGAAATTAACCAGTGGAAACAAAAGATAACAAGATGTAAGATTTAAAGCATATAAGCACAGTAATGACACTCAATAAATATATACTCGAAAGAAATAAATCACCAGTTCCTTAAATGGAGTCAACAGAGAAAATAATGTGCTTGCATGCGCTTGAAATAATGTTTTACAAATGTCTCTTGGTAGATTTTAAATTAATGTGGAATGTGAATGAATTAAATTAGGAAAAAAGGGGACTCTAGATATACCCGAGCGATACTTGGAGTATGTCCAAAAGTGAACTTTCATGACTACCCGCAAGGTGTTTGTGGGCTGGAACGGAGTCTCATAGACTATTGTTCATAACGCACCCGTCAAGGTGTGACAGAGATCGGCGCCTCGAGGTCACTTTCCAGTTGTTCCCACTCCTTTGGGTATTTTGCCACCGCTTACAGTTTGTTCGAGGCGTTGGATTTTCGGATGGTTTGTCAATTTGCGAGGTGAAGACTAATTAATCTAGTCACTCAAGTGATTTTGATGCAGCTTGATTGATCGAACGAACCACAGCCAAGTACAGAGCATACACACTGGAGTCTTTGTTACTTTTAATAAATTTTAAAGGAGGTGTTCTTGTTAAAAAGAAAACCATCCAGGAAGCTCTTTCGGTCCAAGTGGACCTCAATCAGGGAATCAAGGAGGGGTTAATTTTATTATGATTACTAAAACAAATGATGATAGTAGATGAATCATAAACAGATAAGCAAACCACAATTTTCTAATTAGACTACCACGACCCTTTCTTCACCTTTCGGCTCAAAAGGAGGCTCGTGGGGTAAGTATTAAAATTACTTTGAAACAACCAGATGTGGAATATGGAAATGATTATAAGTCAAAGTATACTTCCCTGCATATTAGAACTACACTAGATTGAAAACAGATGAACAAAAAGTAAAAAATGACACAGACGCAAATCCCCCTAGGGGGGATGGTGAATAGGCTCAAAAGAGCTTATTCGAAAAGATTTTTCTTTTTATTAGCAGCGATTAAAGTATCAGAAAACTGAAATTAATCCACTTGGTCCTTCTATGGAATGAGACCAAATGTTTACAAATTGCAAAAATTTGAAATTTTTGGAAGACGGAGACCCCCTAGGGGGTTTCGAATGGTCCAAAAATACTTTTCAGACAACACCTATTCCTATTTTCTGTTACACCTACGGAAAAGCAGCAAGCTTATCATAGTTAAATATGCCTGAAAGTACTTTTGGTTGAACCAACTTTTTACCCAAAAATTCTAAGTTAAAACTAGTTTTTAAAGAAGCGGAAAATGAACCAAGGAAAGCAAGCTTTCCTTGGGATATTGGCCTGATTTGGGGGCAGCCAATATGAAGCACTTAAATTGCTGAATATAAATTTTTAGATTCTATAGAAACAACCATGCATTCAGCAAGCTTCAAATTTACTTTCACAGCCTTGAAAAATGACAATTTTCCCTAAAACTAGATCTAGAATGCTTGTAAAAAATTCTTTAGGAATGAGATCTAGTTTTATGATCTTTAAGGCAGCAATATCTATGTAAGATGAACTTTGAAATTGATAGATCTAAACAAATTTAAAGCTGCAAAACAAGTAACCAGACTGATTTTGAAGAAATTTGAAGGAGGAAGAGGAAAGGAAGAGCGCTTGCTGTCGGGGAATGGATCTGTAAAGAAGACTAGTTAGTGGAATGCCGAGGGACAATGCCTTCACTAAAAATTCGGATGCCCAGTGGAATCAAGCTAGATCCACAGTTCGTCCAACCCCTGTTACCTGAAAACTAACAAACAATCCTGAACAAAACCTTATGAGATATGGATAGAAATATATGAAGAAAGAGAGGGATTACATGCAAATAAACTTATTTAAACATGTATGATCTGAATCTTTAAGCATATATACTATGAGATATTGAAAAGCAAGTAATCTTACTTACCCAGCTATACTCCTATATATTCAGCTGAATCATTAAGCCAGACAGGATTCAGATGCATAAATTGAGAGAAAGCCAACGGTAAAAAGCTGCAAGACAATGTTAAGTCCACACATATGAAAGCATTACACATATTTGGCCTCCAAAGCTTCACTTTATTCCAATAGCAAAAGATATTACACAGTATTACAACAGCAACATCTCCTCAATCCAACTCTAACTAGCTTGGAAGAGGCAACCTGAGCTTTATTTATACAAAAAACAGGAGATCTAGCCCAGGGGGGGCACAAATCCCAAGGAGACAGACCACTGCAGTTGAGGGAGAGTCCATCAATGCTGACCTAAAGCTGAACTGAGCCTACTGAGCCTACTTGTCAATCGGGGGGCTGATTGAGCTGACACATCAACCCACAAACTGACACATCAATCCACAAAGCTTCTAGGAGAGTCCACACGTGTGGAGGAGAGAGAGAGGGTGCAATTCCCCATAAAGGATGCTGAAGTTCAACTCTGGATCTGTCCAGATCACCTCCTTTAGTCAAGGATTTGTCAAATCCAGTCAATCTGGTTCAAATCTGACTGATTTCAATCAAATCGGTTGAGAATCCACTGATCTAGGATTTTGGATTTGCTCCATTATTCATCAATTTATTAATTAAAATAATCAATAATTGATTTTTTGGGGTTTTCTGACCTGAGTGATGGAAAATCACTCAAAACCTGAAAAAAGTGGGTCCATGGGTTTACATGGTGCTCTTAGCTTGAAAATGAGCACCTACATGACTAAAACTGATTATTTGGCCCACTTTTATTACAAAACCAATTTTTCCAATTAAACTATTAAAAAATAGCAAGTTTTGGAAAAATTAAATTTTAATAAAAAACACTGAAAAAAATAAAAAGGTTAAAAAGTTTAAAAAAACCTAGGGAGACTTAGATATGTTCATATGACTTTACCATGATGCTTAGCATGTTTGTACATTGACACATAGACTCTAATAACCTCAATAGGCCTAAATGCCAAGTCGACCACCCCAACTTTGGAGGTATGGAGTAAAAAACTCAGAAATTATCAGTCGTTTATTCAACAACCAATAATAACCAAGGGAAAAACCACCCTGGGCTTATCAGATTGACAAATAAAGTCTAAGAGACCGAGTCTTTTACAGACACTATCATGCTAGAACATTTATTACAACTCCCCCAAGGGGGTATGAACATGTGATATAGTACAACATGTGAATTGTGTTTAAACGAATTCTCTGTGTGTTGTGGTTATGCTAGCATTTTTATATTTAGTGTATGTCATGGTTTATGTTATAACTTTCGTGGGCAGCCTGTAATGCGAACCCTTGATAGTGTTAATACGTTGGTGTGTTTAGAATTGATACCTACATGATTCAATTTGTGGGCATGTATTCGATTTGGTTTTGTTGTTTAGAAATGAAATCCTACAGGATTCGATCCTGGGCTGTCCTAACACGTGGACTGGTGTTTCAATGCAGCGTTATGGTTTTGATTTTCATAAGCCTACAATATTTGATCCTTGTTTTTTTAACGCTTGGACTGGTGGTTGACACATTGTGTGTAATTTTGTTTTGGCAATGACGCCAACAAAATTTGATCCTGGATTCTTTAAATGGTTACGTTGGTTAATGATTTGGTTTATGTTATGTATATAATTGATTCTTAGTTTTGGTTAGAATGTTTTGAGATAACTGTAATGATATTTATGCCTACGGCCAGACCTTAATAGGTATCGATAGCTGGCTTTTATGTAGAGGTTTTTATAATGGAAAATAAATGTATGGGGTTTGTTTAAGATTTATCATCGTTATGTTTATTATAGGATTAGTGTTTAACTATGTTAAGTGTGTGCGTCGTATTTATGATATAATTGTTTAGAATGGATTTATTATAGGAAATATTAATAAGCGTGCTGGCAAATGAAATCTGCCAGTAGCGGAAAGTGTGGAGTTGGATTTAAATATAGAGTTTCGTTTCTGTGTATTTAATTAGTTCTTTTGGTTGGTAGTTTATTAGTTAATTTTAGTATGATCTAACCCTAGTTGATATTCTACACGGATTCTAGAAAAACAACATAAGAGAAGACAAAATTTTAAAATATGAATGATGGAAGAGTAATGCAGAAATAATAAAGGCCATATATTTTCCTATAGTTTTGAAAACTGATGAAAGCATATATGACAATCTAATATCAATAGCAAGATATATAATCTATATTCTCCTAACTAGGCCATAATGTTTAAGTAAACAAAATACTCTTGCAACAAAATCTTTATTTCCAGGGTTGTATGAACATGTAAAGTAAAATGAGCCTAGTTGCTTTTTAAGTTTATGTAAACAAAATAACCTAGCTATAGCAGGCAGATACTATTTATCATTCCAAATTTTAATCCCTTCATTTAGTAAGAAAGCTTGTATAAAGTATAAGGAAGATAAAGAAACCTCATCCCTGCAAGTTGAAGCTATTTTAATGGCTGGAAACCCTGCACACTCAAGCACGCAACATTAACAAGGATATAGACAGTTTTGACCTCTGTTCAGTTAACCGAATAACTTGGGAACTACCACGTTCCACCCAACCATGACCCAGAACCGTTCATGGTTTCAATCCGGATCCCCCTGAGCTAGTTCCAACATGCAAGTAGCTTAGAACTCCTAAGGTAAGGCTTCCCTATCCGGGATAACATGTTTTGTATCAGTTTTCTTTTCCTCTTGGGAAAAATGCTCTCCAAGAACTCTCTTAAGAATAATCAGGTAGAATGATGGAATAATCCCCAGATCCCGAAGCATCTCTTTGGCTTGGTTCGTTATAGACAAACTTTTAGGAAAATTGGCAGTTAAATCAAGAATCATTTGTGTTCTTGAAATAGCCCTTTTTATTTAATTTAGGTGAATTTAATATTTATTTAATTTAACTTAGGAACTCTTTGACTACTTCCCACTTTGACTTTTATAGGTATTTAATATTTTAATTAATATTAGTAATAAATAATAATATATATCTCCTTTCATTATTATTCATAGTTACTAGTATTAATACTTATGCTTACTCATTTATTTACATTATATATATATATACCATCGTTAACATTTTTACTTTAAGTATCATATCAAATGATACTTTTCTTTTTAGCTTATAGTCACTTCTTATTAAGGCCTTCAGGTAGGGGCTAGGTCAACTAGGTTAGGAAACTCTAAACCTCCCTGCATGTTGGATTACCTCGTGTAACATGGTAGTGCTTCAGTACTTGAGGAGATACAAAAATTCAAAATTTCACTTAAGCACTTAAAAATAAGTAAGATGAGATCAATGTTTATCAGAGTTGTTTTCACTCAACATATTGATTTTTTAGTAAATCCTAGCGTTTATCTAGAGCCCATATTCAACTCTAAGAAACAGGGAGTTGCAACTTAGTGCAATTCCAGAGCTCCTTGGTCAACACTAATGCTAGGATGTATTTGTCGGATACACCTAGGGATAAAATGGCCAAGGATTCGATGTTCCAGAGGTAATGCTCAACATCAACTTGGACTTGGTGCTTAGTTGAGTTGCATAAATGTCTTCATTTTGATAGACCAAAATTCATAGTTAGCTTCGGTTAGAACAGGCCCGGAGATCGGCTTCAAAGAACTCGTATTAGCCATTGGATATGACTAAAAAAAATATTTTCCCTTGCTTTTATTTTTTCTTTCTTTTTTAAATAAAAAAGTTCCTAAGATCAAATCTGATATGACTAAAGCAAAATATTTTCCCTTGCTTTTCTCTTTAAAAAAATTAAAAATAAAAAACGAGCACCGCTCCTGGTGCAATAACAATAAGCGATGAGCGAGGGTGGTGCCAAAAATCTGTTAAGGACGACATAGTTCACCGCTTTCTCTAAATATAGGCAAAGCAGTGGTAACGCTTCTTGCCTATTCAATATGAGCGGTGGCACCTCTCTCTCATTGTGGGAGAGGGGTGGTGGCCAAGCTAGGTAACGTTGTTGCTCTAGAAGGGCTTAAAAAAAACGGTGGCCTGCTTGCTTTTTTTTTAAACGATATTCAAATGTAATCTGAATGCGATCGGTGGATTGGGTGGGCGGTTTCTTCACCAATGCACAACATGCAAGGAACTCGATGCTTTTCTCCCCTTTTTTTATATATATTCCAGCACACACGGCCTCAACATCGAGTTCCTCCACGGATCCGTGGGTTCAAATCCCACAGCTCTTCTCCCATGCCCAACAATTCATCTTGCTCTTAAATCAAGAGATTCGAGATTCTCACTGGTGGCTATAGCAACGGCAGCTACTCCACACTCGATTCATGGGCAGCACTCTGCCTCTTCTATCTCCACGTTTTTTTTGTTTTTAGGGTTAGGGAAAAAATAACCAAAATAAAATATGATATTTGGAAAATAAAATAAAATAGAGTGCCCGTAGGCAATAGCTCTGTAGGTACGCAACTTCCAAATGGCTTCTGAGTGAGAGTGCTTTCCACTCTGTGAAAAGGCTTACCCCAACAATGGACGGATCAGGCCATAAGATCTGATACCATGTCAAAGAATAGAATGAAGCTGGACAAGCACAATGTGTAGATTAGATTGCCTTCTCATTATTAAGAGTTGTTTAAATAGGAAATACAATTGACAATAGTAGCTTGACCTAACTCGTGACCTAATTCACTAACGAACTACGGGTGAGATTACACTCTTCAACATACAAGAAAGGAATTTAGAATGCTTCAATTGTCATAACTATGGACTTAAAGCAAGTAATTGTAGATTGATGAAATATCAGAAAGACTAAAGGACATTAGAGAGCAGAAGAAGCTTTGGAAAGAAAAAACATTAAAAGAAGAATGTATTACTACCTTGAAAACACAAGATAAAGGAGATGTCTGAAGTGTTGACAATGATTGTTCAAAATACATGACAAGAGATGAGGACAAGTTCTTAAACTCGAAAAACTAGAAGGTACCTCATGGAAAGAGTTGGAGAAGAAATGAAGACTCCAAAGATGTGGAAGAAACCAAGATTCCAAACATCAAAGAAGTTTCCCAAGATGATGAGGAGTATAATAGTGTTTTATATAAGAATAACATTCGTTACGATGGAAATAATGATGATGAAGAAGAAATTAGTGATTGTGGTGGAACTGAAGATGGATGTTTTTTCTATAAAAAAAAACATATAACCTAGAAGAGAACCCTGAAATAAAGCATTAGAGAGGATCATGTACTCAAGGGGAGATTGTTTGAAATTTTTGTTGTCATTGATGACAATGTTAGTAATGGTTATGATGTCACCCTTGAATCCATAAAAAAGAATGAAGATCAAACTTGTTGAAGCAGAGTCTTTGGCAAGGGAAGAAGTTATGTTTGGATGCAGACTTGGTATCATGTCTTGATGCAAATGCATAAAGAATGAAGACGGGTAAAATATTAAGAAGTTCATCTCTATAATCTTGAAAGTGTAATAATTTTAAAAGATGACGTAGATCATAAATCAGATCTACTAATATCTCATTACTTGGTTAATAAAATCCATGTTTATGTTTTTAAAACAACTGGTATAAGCTACCGCAATTGGTTTTGATCTCATATTTAAAGAAGGAATATGTTGGCAAGAGAAGGAGCACTATGATAGGGGGAGTCTATAAGCTAAACATCCAAGTTCTTATTCAAAGAGTAATCTACAAGAAGGTAAAGAAGCATGCTAACTAAATTATCATTCAAAAAGGTCAGCACCAAGTCCAAGTTAACAAAGAGAAAGAGAAGATAGAGAGGGAAGAAGAAGTAGATTGACATAAGCAATTGTCAAAATGAAGAATATGTAAAACCCTATGTCAAAATGGTTACGGTAAAAAGGGCATAACAAGTTATCCTTTGTCATTGTTGTCAAAGGGGGAGACGGTTTAGGTGTTTCTATCAATGCCAAAGGGGGAGATTGTTGGAAATATGGAATATGGTTGTCATTGATGACAAAGGATCTCAGTAATGACAAAGGAATAACTAAGGTCATGATGGTAGAGTGAACTCAATGAAAGACAAAGGGAGTGATGACATGGATGATGACATGGCATGGCAGAGATGATTACATGGCATGAATTTGAAATTATTGCTACATTATGACATCATTCTGGAGAAATATGGAACATTGGTGAAAATCAGGAAATTGGCTAAGTATAGGAAAATTGGTCAAAGTAGCTTTACGAGGATGCCTGCCACAATTCATGGTTTGAGAAAAATTCCTGCACCATTATACCATCCTATATATTGTTGAAGAGGATATCTCACTATGTTATGATTTGTCTAAGAAGGTGGTGGATGCCAAAGTTAGAGGTATGCCAAAACAGGGTCTCAAACTGTTTTGCATCAGATTGAACAAATTTGCCTAATTGGCCTCAGAGAAATGCCCGCCACAAATTGCGTGTTGAAGAAAATGCCTGCACCACATGGGGGTCTTGTAGATTGGTATTTTTCGTACCTGAACATGTCTTCAGAGTGTCTTGTAAGTATATAAGGAAGAAGTTTTGAACCTTCTAAAACAATGTTTTAGACAGATTGGATCAGACTAAGAAATTTGTCGAAGTATGGAATTGATGTTAAATTTGCCTAAGTGGCCTTAAGGAAATGCCCGCTATGCCTCATAGGATAATGTGAAAAATGTTTTGAGAATTTTTATCTCTAGAGTGTTGTATGGAGCATACAACCATGTCATGAGATTGAGCAAAGATTTTTTGTGGAAAAAGATATCAATCTACCAAAACAGGGTTTTGCATTAGAGCAAGTAAAACTGGCTAAGTAGCTTCAAGAAAATACCCGCCATAAATTATGGGCTAAATTAAATGCTCGCATAGCATGACCAAGATGTAGTATGTTGGTTTTTCAATCTAACCATGGTATTAGTTTTGCTCAAGCATGTCTGAAGAAAAAGTTATGGATATGCCAAAACGATGTTTCAAAATAAAATTTGGAAAAAATCCTGAAATTGACTTTTAGAAAAAGGTGTTTGAGGGACAATTTGGAGATGCCCACAAGGAGGGGTTATGTTGATGATAAAATGCATCAAATTGCATGGCCTTGTTCTTTGATGAATTACCTATCCAACCATGGAGTCAGTTTCCTTCTGGGTGTTCATATGTGTGAAGTAGGAGTCTGCCAAAATGGGAAATGTGTTTTGATGTTCAAAAGAGGTTGAGAAGCCATTTTGAAATGCCCACCAGAGGCTCAGGTTGTCTCAGTAAAATCTAAAGGTGAAATGGCTATCCAGCTAGGAAATTAGCTTTTTCCTTGAGGCTCACATGTATGATATTTTTGCCTGCCAAAAGAGGTAAAAATGTTATTTTGCATAAATGAGAACAAGAGGCACACTCTGTATTGATGGTGGATTGTACAATTGAATGTGACCCTGTTGGCAATATGGCAATACCCTGGGAAGAGAATTAGACATACCCTATCTGTTTTTGATAAGGAAAATTTCCATGTTGTTTTGGATTCGGTGAAAATAGTAACATCAAACATGATAACTGTGCATTTCCCATGAACATAGTAACAATCCCTGAGGCCACAAAATTTCTCTTGCCCAACACTGTCCCAACAATAAAAGAGAATTTTGCCACAATTTGTGAAAAATTCAAGAGGATGGACTTCAACACCAATGGTAGGCTCATATTTCTTCTCAAACTCCCCAGTAAGATGATGCTTCACAAAGGTTGTCTTCCCAGTTCTGTCATGTCCCCTCCCCTCTGAGAGGACACGACCTACGAGCTGGTGCTATCATTTGAATGGGGATTTAAGCCCCATGGAATGTATCATAAAAACGCATTGAACTAACATACATACATATGCAAATGCATTATACAATGAAAAAAAATTTCATTCATTTTCATTCAACATGTTCATCATCATTCCTTAAATGATTACATTTGCAAAGGTTAAGCACAAGAGAGACTTATCTTGAGAAGAAGCTTGTACCGCAACCAGCTGTGTCGCTGCCACGTTCCACCCAACCATAGACTAGTGTGCTTATTAATCTCTCAACAGCACTGCCACCCCTGAGTTGGGCATGATTCCCACAAGGAATAAGGGAACTACAACAGGATCACACATAGCCAAAGACAAATCAAAATTCAGCCAAGCCAAAACTACATTTGGGTTTATCAGGCTGATAAGGAGGTGGAAGGATAAATTGCTAATATAGTGAGCTCAACCACAGAGCTATGGACACCTACACTAGATCTGGCTTGGTTTTCCCATCACCTACACACCCAACACAAGGAAACATCCCCTTCTCTGCTACACAATCCCTCAGGCTGTGCCTTCCCTTTCAGTGCTCTTCAAGGTGTGCAAGAAAGAATAGCCAGCCCCTTTTGATATCTATGCGTGGTTCCTTTCCACACTAGGTTTATCAAGCTAATTCTTCCCTCTTCCACTCCAAACTGGTTCAGACCAAAACAAAGGATGCACACAACAAAATGCAAGTGTTGGGTTTGAGAAAAAAACATTTTTTTCAACCAAAAACGTATTGGTAAAATGGAGAAATTGACCCCTGGGTGAGCATTTTGAGCTCAACAACGATTCTGGACATTTCATGAGCAAGAACAACTACTATAAACCCCAAAATCGTGAATCCTTGCTGTCCATTCACTCAACAACACAAAAACGAATTTCCTAGGCATGGAAAATGAGGAAAATGGCAGGAAAACGTGAGGGATACAACCCAACCACTGAGCATTACTAAATAGACCTCCCAACCATGGGGAAAATGAGTAAAACAACCAAAAATGTGAATGAAAACACACAGAAAGCTCGAGATGCCTAAGAGATCCCAACGTGAATGAATGATGGGTGAGGAAAAACGCCAAGGAGCTCAAAACACGTGAGGAAGAGGAAGAGGTCCATGCATAATGGAATGGGCATGCATTTGTGGGTTTTTACTTGCCCAAGAAGTCAAAACATGTTTTCCAAAATCTGATGGCTTCTCCAATTCGAATTTGGCTGCCATACTCTTCCCATCCCCATGCATTAACTAACCCAACCAATTTCCGGAAGAAATAAATGATTGGACACAAAAGACAAAATGGACGGTTGGGAGTCTGATGGGTTCTCCCTTTGACGTTTGGCTAAACATTGTTGGCTCAAGGGTTTGAATTATTTGCCCCCTATTCCTTAGGAAATCATGCCCCCATCTCTTTAATGTTGCATTGACATAGCTGGTTGTGGGTATTTTAGTTTAATTGCATATTTACATGATGTCCAACATTATAATGTGCATGGCTAGCACGAAATACCATCGACATCGATTTTAATCGTCGAAACATAAAACGATAAATCGATGGTGGGGCTATTTCCCTTAGATCCACAGCACGATTAATTATAATATTTATATATATTTTTAATGCAAACGGGGTCAAAAATTGGGTGTTACAAGTTCCTCCATCCCCTACAATGACGAGCTTAAATCTCGGGAAATCAGGGTCTTGACTAGGAAAAGCCACTTAACACGATTAAGAGCTCTTCAGACACCCAATTGAGGACAAAGTCACTGAGGCAAAGGCCCCGATGATATGAGGAAAACAAAAATTGAACGAGAAGTGAATGATTATAATTCAAGATGAGCATTGCTCGTTTCGATTGGTAAACCAATATCCAATTTACAAGAAGCTGGTGGCGAGGTTGGCGCAGGGACATGGGGAGCAAGTTGATTATTACACTGATGTTGCGATTGAATTTGAGGAGGAAGAGATTGATGACGACAATGATTTGGATCAGGTGCAAGAAGAGAGTGATGTGGAAGAATGACAATGATGGGAAGGAAGTATGCATGATGAAAATGAAGGGAGACCATGTTTTATAAATAAAGAGAGCCCACAATGGCCTAGAATATGCCTGCATGGGCTTAGAAAAGGCATGCCCGCATAGATGATGCCCAGTGAAGTTAAAAGAAATCTCACAGGAGTTAAATAAGCCCGCAAAAGGAGAGACCATGTTGAGGAAGCCTGCATGCATGAGTAAAAGAAAACCCACAGGCCAAAAACTTGGAGAAGCCCGAAGGCCTGGAGATGGAAGGCATGAAGATCATGGAGGTTTTTATTAAATTAATTAATTAAAACTGTAAAATAGAATTATTAATTTAAAGAGATTTGAATAAGTGCGATCCTTGAAAGATGATCATGAATATTAATTAATTAATTAACATGAGTGATAAACAAATATTTGAAAAGGCTTGTTCATGAAAGGATGTGTTTGTCTAGAATGAAGAGGAACGATCAATTTGAAGAAGCATGAATGAGATATTTAATGAAGATTCGAAATAGAAGAGAAGGGTGTCTTGGTGATAAAAGTTATTTTTGTAGCTAGAGAAGTCCAAGACAAAATTTGATGTTCCATATTTGAAGAAAATTAGGATTTAAGGGTGGAAGGGTGGAGCTAGGGCAGGTTGGTTCCTGCAGGGGAGTAGGTGCTTCCTGTCAATTTGTAATTGACTAAATTGGGGTGTGGGTGCATCTTGATCAATGGGTGTTGATCCAAAAGGAATATGACATCTTCCTTTTATTGTATATTTTAAAGACAAATTTTGCGGGTAATAGAAAAGTGTTGGTGGTTTACCTGATTGGGTTCCACGATAAATCATTGTGTTTAAATTTGTTTCTAACTTTCTAAAGTAAAAGAAATTGTGTTTAAATTTGTGTCACTGATTCACCCCCCCCCTCTCAGTGACAGGACCCGATCCATCAATAAGTATTATAGTAAGACACCTTAGGGATAAGAGTCATGGCAATCGAAGATATTGCATGTATTGGAGATGCGTCAATATGCAGGTTGGGTGGGGGTAGGTTAAAGGTTCCCATCAAAGTAGGATACATCCCCACACCAATATTCTCATAATCCTTTGTGGAATGGGAAACTAGAGGGATGTTGGAATAATTATGATGGCTAGACTCATTAGTCGAGAATGATTACTGGTCAATGGTGTCAGTCTTCCCATTATGCGTAAAATTAATGATACAAAATATTGAAGATACTACATCCATCATCACTTGGGTACAACTTCTCCCTAATAACATATTGTAATCAAGTGGAGAATTCAACCACATCCACTTATACCGTGATTATTTTTCCCTCTAACTATATTGAAAGAGATGGGATTATTCCATGAGGCTTGAACAAATGACCATCATTTCAACATCATGGTAGGAGCAACTATCTTAGGTGGCTCGATAGCCTTCCAACATGATATAGACATCACACAAGTAGAGGCACCCTCATCAACAACAATGCGATGTATAGTGTTGTTATAAAAAATCACCTGAATCTAGAAAGCTGCATGATCGGGTAAACAAGGTTTCCAATTTTCACAATCGAAAGCCATCAATAGACTATCTGCGAGATCAAATGTCAAAACCCCAAATTTATGAAAAATTTAAAACTTTTTAAATTAATGTAAAATTACATTAAAACAGCTGTTAACAGGATGATTAGTTTATGCTACTTAAGTGTTACAGAAATAGTTATTCAATACTCTGCACTTTAAAGAGAAATTTCCTTACAGCTATTGATTATTTTTCTGTTTGTGACAAAGCTCGTTTGTCATAGAGGGGCTGGGCTTACTTAGCTTTCGAGCTAACGCAGCCGTTTTTCTTTTATTACAGATACACAGGTAAGAAGTATGGTTCGAAGCTAACAAGTCTTTAAAGTTATAGTTCCGATTTCTGCATACCATTTGCTTAGTAAATAATTTTGTATATAAAAGACAGGAAAGCCATACTTCCCAGGTAAACATTCTGCTATTTCTGCTATAGTTTTTCTTTGGAATTTAATTGCTAAAGAAAAACAACATCTTTCATAACATATAGTAAAAGATTATACTATACAGGTCATGAAATAGGTAAGGGCTGCAATAATCCAGCGGGGTGTTGATGTTCTGTCTTTACTTGTTGACAGTCCAAACATCTAGCTATATACTCAGCTGTTTCAGATTTCATGTTAGGCCAGAAATAATATTTTCTCAACATAGTGATAGTTTTCTGATAGCCTGGATGTCCTGAATAAGGGGTTTTATGCACTTCATCTAGAATCAACAATTTAATTTTTGATACATTTGGCACATACAATCTGTCCTTA
>LPNX010197644.1:0-55675 GCA_001517045.1 Pseudotsuga menziesii | reverse complement strand
CAGGATTGCTATGAACTGCGCCGAGGGGTATACTTATAACTGGGCTGGCTATCTGGCGAAGGAATTTTTGGAGGATGCTCGCGATGCGCAAGAAAAAGGTCGACCTTTTCATTATTCATGGCTTATAATCCTTATTGCGTTATTTGGATGGAAAGAACCCACTGAAGCTCAGTTTGCCGAAATAAACCCCGGCACACCGGGGGCAACAAGGTACGCCTCCCTTTGGGTATCCGCCGATAAGGAAACTCAACAGATGACGAACACTGTGTTCGTATTCTATGCTATGAGCCTTCACTATGAGATAGTGCGAACACCTCGCCTTACCAATGAGGTGTTCTCTCGGTACGAGGGGATTGCGCACTTTAGCGCCGACATGCATCATGTTTTCCTTCAAGCTCGTGCAGATCCTCAACGGCAATGTTTCAAATTACCATATGTAGTCACTGAACTAGATATCCAGCGGGTCGTTCAGCAATGGCCGGCTGAATGGCTGAAAGATTTAGGAAAAAAACCTTCTATTCCGGTTCCTCCATCTATCAATATTGGCGCAGGTACTAGTCAGGCGCAGCAGCAAAGCCCGTTGGAAGATAGCGAAGATCCAAGTGCTTCCCAGATAAATGATAATGACTAGGATGGTGATAGTGAACAGGATGAGCCGGATGAACAGGATGAGGATTCGGTCAAGACCATACCAGATCCTACCCCACCGACGAAGCGCAAGTCGCCCGAAGTAGCCGAGGTAACCAAGCCGCAGTCTCGCAAAAAGGTAAAGGCATCAAAGGATAAAGATATCTAGGAGGAAGCCTCTGTCACGATGAGTACACTAGAGCATGCTCTTGAACAATCTACGTTGGTGCTTACTAAAAAATGGTCCGAATTCGCGGAGCTACATCTTGCCAGCCTCGCAAGTCTCACAACCAGGGTATCAGAGTTAAAAGAGCTAATTGCAAAACCAGCACCCAGTACTGTGGCAAGCAGCACTATGGCACCCCCACAGCAGGACAGTAGGTAATGGCCACTTAGGGATCCCCAGGGACAGGTTTCCAGTGCAACTCTGATGCAGCCTGCCATCGATCCTCGACCCCCGACAAATATAAGTACAGAGCTTGATTATACAAAGATACCTATGTCAGAGTTGCACCTCTGACAGCTCGCGATTACAAAGGAGATCCATACCCGAGCTCAAGTGTCACAGGTCCAACTGGAGGAATCCATCAAGCAGAACAAAACTTCCGTTGCGCGCCTACAAGAGATCGAGCAACAGAAGAAAGAGGCCGAGCAGACAACAACTACGCTACTGCAAGCGTTGGATGAGGCATTTCGGAGTCTGTCTGGCTCCAACATACAGGAAACAGAGGAACCAAAGCAGAAGATTGCTAAGATGAAAAACTATGCCCAGCAGTCCCACAGTGAATTGGAACAGATGAAGATAGAATATCAGCAACAGATTGCAGAACTACAACTACGCATTCCTCCCGAGACTCCTCCAGAGGTACGAGAACAGCGCCAGCAGGATATCAAGGCTTCAGCAACAAAAATATCAGACAACATGGCTAGTGTCGCAAAACTACTGGAAGACAGCATAGAAGCCTGGGCAAATTTACAGGATCATCCCGATGTAGGGAAAATTCAGGAAACCATCAAGATGCGCCAGGATGAGCTCGATGCAGTCCGAATAGAGATCAAGACGCTGCCACCTATGCAGAAGATGGCTAGAGTAAAACATAGCAAGGAACTTCAGCAGGAGATCGAGTCCTGCAGGACGAAGGTGACAATGTTGGAAAGTGCGCTACAACCCCTGGTTGATGAAGCCTTAGAGTTGACCAATGCTGCGGAAAGCCAGCTCAAAATTTTGAAGACATATGACAATTTTGCACAGGAAAAGGATGATACAGACTCTTCTTCAGTATTACAGGAGATGGTGGAAAAGGAGCAAGCCACTGATGAAATACTACATAATCTCACCAGTCGTTTCCAGACCCTCGCACAGAAGATTCGGCCACCAGAGAAGACGCCGAGTGTCCCGGGATGGGCCACTAGTGAGTCTTAGGGGCCTGTTGGGGCACATACTCCATGTTAGGTAACTCCGCGGTTAATTTGTAAGCGGAGCTTTGGGTCAAAATAGTCTTAGGGGTGTCAGGGTAAGTCAAAACCCTCTCTTTTTGTAATAAACCCATGGCTTAAATTCAGGGTTTAGGGTTTTGTGGGTGCCCATGGTTTAAGACCAGGGTTTTTGTAAAGCTGCGCAGTATAAATAAGCGCTTATGGAAAATGGATAGGTTAGGATTTTTGATGTAAGAAAGATAAGGTGAAGTAAGGTTGGTTTTTGGCAAGGAAGGACAAGTCCCAGCTGTGTGCGTGGATGACCTCTGCAGCTGTGTGCGCAGAGGGTTTTTGTAAGAAAGTAAGAAAGGTCTGCAGCTGTGTGCGCAGAAGCCTGCTGCTATGTGCACGGCTGTTAAGAGATGAAGGAATCTGCAGCTGAGTGCGTAGATAAACTGTGGTTTTGAGGAAAGAGGAATAAAACGCAGTTTGTGGACATAGCCCCTACACTGGGGGTGAACCACGTTATATTTGGTGATGTGGTTTTGTTGTGTTGTTCCTGTTTCTGTCATTTTCATGCATTAAACTGAATATATCTGATAATATAAGATCTCTGTTAATACTAAGCTTCGCTGTGAATTCCCTGTAGTGGGTTATGCAAGTTTGGTTTGTTTATTATGCTGTGAAGTTATATGTGAATGAATGATAAGTTAACAAGAAGTTGATTAATAATTGTTTAGAAAGGCTAAGGTACAGTAATACCCCTCTCTGCATGCAGAAACCTGATTCTGCGGCCCCCCATTGCTGTTTCGGGTGAGACTGCAACCTGCGCGCAGGTTGTTGCCGAAAGGGCCAACACAGTGGGTCTTTTGTTGGTGCGACGTATAAAGCGTTAACCCGGGTCTGCCCATGTGCCCAACACTAGCTAAAGAGCATAGGTAAGCAAATAGATGTAAATTTCGATTATGTACTTTATCATAACTGTAAATAATTATTATCAAAATCTATTAGGACTCTATTGATAAGAAACAAGCTCCATTATTACTATGGAATCCATAGCATCAGTCTTGGTGGATAAAAACTTACAAAAACTCATTAAATGAGCATTTGATTGCTTCTCTCACTGAAAATTTGTCATTTCGACCTCATTGAGCAGAAAACTGGTTGTGTATCATAGATCTAAATGATGATAAGAATAGGATAATCTCATAAAGCGTTTGGAGGATTTGATCTCCCTCAAGGGTGCTCGATCCTGAATATTAGAGGCTTGAAACCAACATGTGGCACCAATCTTACATTCCCGAGAGCATAAGTGAAGTCTCCTTCAGTGGAGCTCAATTTCAAGTCTGAATGGATGATATATGAGCTTGGTATTGTTCTTCAATGAATTATGCTTGGATCTCTGTGGCTACACTAAAGAATAGAATGAAAGAGAGAAGAGACTGGGAAATCTTGGGGCGCATCACCCAAGGTAGCTGAGGCACATCACTCAGACAAGGAAGCTATGCTTCAGTCAACATTAAAACAATAATGATAAAAGTTGATCAAAGGATTTGGAAGCATTATTTTATAAACTGAGTGACTTGTTGAGCAAGTTATCCACTTACAAACCCTAACCCTATCTGATGAGTGCGCCTTCCTTGAGGAGATTAGCAAGTATGAGATTTAGGTAATGTTTCCTTGATTTGCTTCCTTTAACCATATTGGAAACTGTGCCCTCCTTGACCAAAATTTTCTTTCATTATGACTGACTGCTTTTTCTGGACTTTCGTCATTTTAAAACTTCGTTACTTTTCCCAGCTTTTGATAGTTGCTATCTTTTTTATGATAGATTATTTTTTCCTGCTTTTATATTGTTGCAATTTTTTATCCTAAGCAAGTTGGCTTTCCTAGTATGTCCTCTTGTCTTCTATAACACTTACAAATCATTTCCAAATGAATTATTCTACCTAATAATTAATTACATACAAAAACCAGAATTGGAAATTTAATCTAATGCATGCCTCAATAGTATGAATTTATCAAAATTTCCTAGGAAAAATTGATTTAATTCATTTTTTAAACCCCTAGGAATTGACAAGGTCAACATTTTAATGTCCTTCAAGGAAGGGACATGAGAACTTACCATTCTTTTACAGATCTAATGATGATGTTAGAATGTCTATTAAATCTTATATATTCTATGATAAAATTAAACTTAAAGAACAAAACATAAAAAATACAAACATTTCTGCAATTAAATACACTCACCTAAAGAGATAAACATGCACACACACAAAAAGATACATTAGAGGAAATTTGAGGTCTAAAATGGGCCTCCTAAGGAAAATAATAAAATAATAGTTAAAATAATAAAATAATAGTTATTAATTTTGGAGGAAGAATGAAAAAAACTACTTTTTGTGTTCGTATTTTCGACATATCTCCCTGTGTTTTTACTCAAATTTTGAGTGGGAGAGATCATTGGATGTGGAATTAATTCCGCATCCAACGAGTACCCACACGACATACTTTTGACAGGCCCCGCTACCCCAAAAACAAGAAATACCTGAAAAAACATGATGATGATGTCATCATCACGTTTTTTCAGGTATTTCTTGTTTTTGGGGTAACGAGGTCCGTCAAAAGAATTCCATGTGGGTAATAATTGGATGCAAAATTAAATTCTGCATCCAACAAGCTCTCCCACTTGAAATTTGAGTAAAAAAAAAGCGAGACATGTTCAAAATACGAACAAAAAAATTAGTTTTCTTTTATGACAAATATGTAGATTCAACCATTATGGTTGACTCATTTTATTGAAATTCTATTGGTTCTTGAATTCCAACTCACAAAATTTATTATTTGTGCATTTTCTTATAAGGCCCATTTTAGACCCCAAATTTCCTCTAATACTTACAACATATAAATTATGAAGCAAACATACATGTAGCAGTGTACCTTCGAAGGGGGCCCTTCCTCATTAGGTAACAAACTATGTTCTACAGTGGATTAATATTTTGAAATCATTGAACACATAATAGATTCTATAATAAATTGAGAATATTATAGTTACAATAAAATGGTAATAAGGATATCGAGCAACTATGACTTTCTCTTTCGATTAACCTCAAAGAAGTAACATATTACGTTCTTATAGAGTTTTTTTTGGATAAAAATAGAAAAGGGTTTAGAAATCGTGTCTCAAGAACTGTTACAACAATGTACAGGAAAATCAAAGGAAAATTTCACATGCAAAATTGAAAAGAGAAATTATTGTGATCCTACTTATCCTTACAATGCAAGAAACAAGCAAATCATGCTACATCATATAGGATATGTCAAGATTCTAAGAATCAACAGATTCTCGAATCTAGGAGAAAAATGTGTGTATTTAACTCTACAACTTGTCTTGAATGGTATCGTCCCTGAGATGATGTTGTGGCACATTCTTCCAAACTGAAAGGAGGATAAGATGGTCTACATCATTCTGAAGAAAACCCATGAGTTGATTTTCCATTTTTCCACCTGCAGGTATTTAAAAGAACTTGATTTACATGTTTAATCAAAACTAGTAAATAAGTATTACTTAAGAAATTTACAAGTAAAAATCTACTTATTTATCAGAATAATAGAAACAATAACACAAAAATGACCTAGAATACCTTATATGTTTTCTAAGTCACATATGAGGTCTTTTAGGATTAAAAGGGAGGAAACTTTGGATTCTAAGGACAAAAAGGATAGGTTAAATGCCACAAAGGAACCATAACTAGAATTAAAACATATACAAATTGGACACCTAACATCTCCCCAGCGGGAATTTGTTGCATGTCCCTATGAACTAATTCACCTTGCATGTTCATATGATGGAGTTTGGTCCAGCTATATGTTGGGATGCGCACCCTAATGACCCTTAAGATGGATAACTCCGCGAGTGTGGACTCAAAATAGTCTTAGGGGTGTCGGGGTTAAGTTAAAACTCCTTTGTTGTAATAAACCCTTGGTTGAAATCCAGGGTTTTGGGTTTTGGGTGCCCATGGTTTAAGACCATGGTTTTGTAAAAATGCACAGTATAAATAAGCGCTTGTGTAAAGAAGATAGGTTAGGTTTTATAATGAAAGAAAGATTAAGGCGAAGCTAAGGTTGAAAGGTTAAGTCCTAGCTGTGTGCACAGAGGATTTGTGTAAAGAAGATTGAGGAAAGACCTACAGCTGTGTGCGCAGGGGCCTGCTGCTGTGTGCACGGATTTTAAGGACTGAAGGGATCTGCAGCTGAGTGCACAAATCTAATTGTGGTTTTGTAGCAAGTTGAATAGAACACAGTTTGTGGATGTAGCCCCTACACTGGGGGTGAACCACGTTATATCTGGTGTTGTGGTTTCTTGTGCTATTTCTGTTTCTGTTTCTTTTATGCATTAATAACGGTATACATCTGATAAGTTAGATCGTTGCTAATATTTAGCTTCGCTGTGAATTCCCTGTAGTGGGTTGAGCAAGTCACGACTGTTTATTTATCTGCGAAGTTGTATGTGAATGAATGGTAAAGCGTTATAATTATTGTTTAAGAAGGTTATTAAAAGGCTAAGGTACAGTAATCCCCCTCTCTGCTTGCAGAAACCTCATTCTGCGGCAACCCCATAGCTGTTTCGGGTGAGACTGCAACCTGTGCGCAGGTTGTTTCCGAAAGGGCCAACACTGTGGGTCTTTGTTGGTGTGACATTAAAGGAATAAACCCGGGTCTGCCCTATGGCCCAACAAATTGGTTCCGTTGCTGGTTGAACTCAGTACCTGCTCAAGAGGGGTTTACATTGTACCTCAGGGGCTATGTTCTAGAGGCCCTCTGTGAAGGAAATCAGGGATTGGTTTGCTGAGACTTGTTTGAAATTCACGCAGCAAGAGAATACGAATCTGTGTCGAAGCGTAAGTGACTTTTTACAAAGGTATGTTTTTTGTGATGCTTATGAAATTTTCTTTGGTAGTTTCCACATAGAGTTGCACCAGTGGTTGTCTAGGTTAACAGAGAGGAGGATGAACTTTCAAGCTCGATGGATTCCTGTGTGGACCCCCGCAAGGGTCAATCTTGTGCAACACGTGAACAACGAGGTATCCCGCGTTGTTGACTTCTGGATGACGCAAACGTTGGAAGCCTTCGTGACAGAGTTTGCCATTGACACAAGCACCTCTTTCAGCGAATCTACACGGCAGTTTTTCAATGGCCCCGTGGTAAGTTTTTGAATTTATTTAGCTTAAGGATTAAAATACTATTGGCCGAAAAGGGTACATTGCTGTTTGAATCGGACTATTAGTTTAGCTGTACTAACATATGTTTGCAAGTAACACTCCCTTCGACGAGAAAAGTGGGTTGCTGCAGAACGAAAAAAGGTATAAAAGAGATTTTGACCCCTCTTCCTTAGGTCAAGCTACTGCGTCCACCCCTGTAAATCCTGAAGAGTCAGATTCCGAAGAAAACCCTTCGGTTCGAAACTCTCCGGTCACCCTGCAACGCCGCTCCACTACCCCTGAAAGTCCATCGTCGTCTGAGGGTCAACCAAGCCCGAGTATTCCGGCCATAGGCCAGTTTGCCCCCGTAAATCCCCCCACACCGACTTCGTCTCCCCCCCCCAACCCCCCCAGAAACTCCATGGCCCACCTCGTTGATGACATTAAACTCCCCATCTTTAAAGGCACGGGATCAGAGGACCCCGAACAGTTCTGGTTTCTCTGCGAAGCAGTATGGAACGCGAAGAAAATTACAGATCCGGATGTGTGAGCCGCGTAGCTCATTACTTCCTTTTGGGACTGGGCTCTGACATGGTTCATGAAATTTTCCAGCACTCAGAGCCCTACTTTAGGCGAGATCAAGGCGGCCATAATCAAAGAATTTAAGAAGCCTAAATCGGAGTCACATAGCATCACTGAACTCAAGGAGATTCAACAGTGGCGCGGCGAATCAGTGTGGGACTTTGATCAGAGATTCAAAGTTCTAATAGACCAAGTCAGCTTTACCATTAGTCCTGCGCAGCACAAGGAATGGTTTATTGCAGCATTGTTACCACATATCAGAACTCCACTCATGCAACAGAAGGTTGCTGACCAGTAAGAAGCTCTGGAAATCGCAATGAAACTAGAGACTGCCCCTGTCGGAGATGATTCTGGTATTGCTCAAATCCAAGTGCAGCTCGCCACGATGGCCCTAGAACTTCGCGAGATGAAAAAGGGAAAACCTGATCGCGAAGAGGTTTGGTGTACGCAATGTCGGACCGAAGGTCACGACAAGGAACGGTGCCCTCTGGTAAACAAGTACTTGCAGACTGGTGCACCAAACCCCTTTCCACCACAAGTTCTCTATTGTGAGCTCTGCAGAATGACAGGTCATCACCGACCTGAGAACTGTTACCTGCTGCAAAGGTATGGACAGGGACCTAAGAAATCCTACTGTAATTTTTGCAAATCTGTAGGTCATAATGAGGATGAGTGCCGCACCTATGATGCTTACTGGGTGCACACTGACGGCCTAAGTAACGATAGTTATGGTTACTAGGGGGGTGCCTCGGGACGAGGTACTTCTGGAGGCCGTGGTGGCATGGCCGGGTGAGGCCGAAGCCAATTCGTGTGTTACAATTGTAACCAAGCTGGGCATTTGGCTCGCGACTATTGGAACCCCACTACGACGTGTCGGTATTGCCGCACAGTAGATCATGTGATCGAGCAGTGCCCCTAGTTGATAGCTAAGATTCAGGCACGACAGAATACCCCTACTCAGAACCTCTAGATGATTTCTGTGGAGCCCCGCCCTGCTGCGACCATCAATGTCGTTACAAGAAGTGGAGTTACGACACACATCCAAGATACGCCAAACCGACCTACCGAAGCTCTAGTTCGTAAGGCTCCTGAGAAAATCCTTGCATTTGATATCATCAGAGAGAAAGAGACATTCATGGAGGCCAAGAAAGATTTTGCTGGCCCTAGCCCACCCAGCGCGCCTGCGCAGCCTTAGTCGCCACCCCGCGACGCGTCGCTGGATAAAGTAAGTATACTATCTACCTTTTTGCAAAGTTGCCTCAAACTTTTAAGAAATCAAGCTGCTCTGAATGAGCTGCAGAACGTCATCGCTTCCTGCGAATCTCTGCAAAGCTGTGGTCGGGACAAAACTGTCCATCGAGTCAGCAGGACCGACAGGGAAATGCGATTGAATGCTCAGATAGGGGCATATGATATGACCAATGTTATTCTGGACTTAGGGTCCGATGTAAATGTTTTAACCAAACAAACCTGGGAACAAATGGGGAAACCTACCCTTGCCTGGTCCCCTATACAGTTGAGGCTAGCCAACCAGCAAAATATTGTACCTTTCGGAAGATTCCTGGATCTCCAAATAGATATTGACGGAGTTAGCACCTTTGCGGACTTCGAAGTAATTGAGATCATTGATGACAAAAACCCTTACCTGGCCCTGTTAGGAATTGAATGGGCAATGGCAAATGCCGCAGTCATCAACCTAAAGAAGAGATAGATGGTCTTCGAAGGGAAAGACTTCAGGGTCATCCTGCCCCTGGATCCTTCACAAGGGGAACGGTACACCGAGCCACTCCGCCATGAGGATCAAGCTGATGTGGAACCCATCTCTACTATCACGGCGTAGGAAGAAGGTTATGAGGATCCTCCGGCCGCAGGGTGGGAGTTTGGTAGTTCCTGTATGACGGACTCTGAAGATGAATTAGAAAGCTAGCAACACCGATTATCTGAGCACCATAGGGGCAGCAATGTCTGCCTTACGAAGTCTCTCAGATGGGTCGACTCACAACCTAGAACTATACCTGTGTATGATGGTTCAACAGATCCTGAACCGTTTATTGCACAATTCTCAGATTAGATACCTGAAATACAGAAAATGGAGGCCCTGGAGTTAGCAGTCAGATGGTGGACGAGCCATAAGAAGCAGATCCCTACCTGGAAAGCATGTCAGAAGCTCCTTCGCCTGAGGTTCTCAGACCAGTTGGCAAAGGCACGAAGCAAGTTTGATGGGAAAACTTGCCCCCAGGACCATTTAAGCAAATTCTACGAGGCATGGAAGTATGTACCTCAGGATGAGTGGGTACATAGATTTGTGCACACGCTGGGACCACTAGCGAAGAACTGGTACGCGGAGGCTGAACTTTGCCAAGATACTGTAAGTTGGGACTGTCTTGCTCATAGCTTTATCAATACTTTATCTACTAATGATGTCTGTCCAGCCCTCGATGCAGCTATCAGGATCATCCATAGTAAGGTATTTAACGAACAAGAAGTGACAGAAAATCGCCCTGATTGGGCCACACAAGAAGCCCTCGCAGTCGAATGTTATAAATTCACAGTCGACAAGGAGGAGGACCTGCGCCATCTTGATATCCCTGAGTCAGAAGGATACTGCGACGTGCATGGACCGGCAGTCGAAGTTCCCGAAGTGACGCAGCCCTTGAAGACGCGCACAGTTAACATTGGATCCGAGGAACAGCCTAAGTTTGCTACCATTGGCGACTATTGGGATGAAAAGATGGTAAGCAAGGTAACTCAACTTCTCCACGAATACCAAGATATTTTTTTGACAAAGTTCTCTGAAATGAAAGGTATCTTGGGAGATATCGGAGTAATGAAGATCCCCCTGAAGCCTGATGCGAAGCCTGTGAAGCAGCGCCCTTATAGATTGAATCCAAAATACAAGGAAAAGGTTAAGCTAGAGTTGGATAAGATGCTTGCTGCAGGAATAATCGAACCTGTTGAAGAATCTGAGTGGGTCAGCCCTATGGTCGTCCAAGAGAAGAAGACTAAGGGTGAAATCCGAATCTGTGTCGATCTAAGGAAACTCAATGATGCCTGTCTGCATGACCCTTTTCCCACTCCCTTTACAGATGAAGTGCTCGACAATGTCAGAGGTCAAGAAGTATACTCTTTTACTGATGGGTTTTTGGGCTACCATCAAATCCGAATTGCTCCAGAGGACCGACACAAGACAACCTTTGCTACCGAAATGGGATCCTTCCAGTATACTATCATGCCCTTTGGGTTGAAGAATGCACCTGCCATATTTTCTCGAGTAGTCATCTCCGCGTTTAAGGAATACATACATAAATTCTTAGAAGTTTACTTTGATGATTGGACTATTTTTGGGCTAGTAAAAGACCATATAAATAGTTTGAGACTTATGTTGGACAAATGCAGACAACACCAAATCTCCTTGAACTTAAAAAAGTGCATTTTCTGTGCACCCTTTGGCATTCTACTTGGTCATGTGGTATGTAAGCAGGGATTGATGATGGACCCTGCGAAGATCGCTATTATTGTGAACCTGCCACCTCCGAAGTCCGTCAAACAACTTCGCACAACGTTGGGTCACACCGGTTACTACAGGAAATTCATCCAAGGATATGCCAAGATTACCGCCCCAATGGAAAGGTAGCTAAAGAAGGATATTAAGTTCGAATGGACACCAGAATGCCAAGCAAGCCTCAACATTCTAAAAGAAAAAATGGTCACTGCCCCTATCCTAGTATTCCCTGACTGGAACAAGGAGTTTCATGTGCATGTTGATGCATCCTCTATTGCTTTAGGTACTGTGCTCGCTCAGCCAGGCGCAGGTAATATCGATCACCCTATCTCTTTTCCCAACAGAAAGCTATCTACAGCAGAGAAAAATTATACTACAACAGAACGCGAAGGTCTTGCTATGGTATATGCATTACAAAAATTTCGACATTATCTGCTAGGATCTCATTTTAAGATGTTTACTGACCACTCTGCTTTGAAGTACTTGGTTAACAAACCTGTGCTAGGTGGAAGAATATGCAGATGGTTAATTCTATTTCAAGAATATGATTTTGAGATCATTGTTAAGCTTGGAAGACTTAACCTAGGACCTGACCACTTGTCGAGGCTCGAGTCAGGCGAAGAACCTACCAATATGGACGAAGGCCTCCCCGATGCACAATTATTTGCTATACAGATAGGTGATGAATATTTCTAGGATATTGCTCAGTATTTTTCTATAGGTACCCCCCCTCCAGAGATGACCACACAGTAGAAGAAGCAGTTGGTGGTTCGAGCCGCAGACTTCACTTTAATAGCAGGACAGCTGTATAAAATGGGACCAGATGAGATACTGCGCAGATGTGTTTTGGAACACGAAAAACCCCTAATTTTGGTTGAAGCACACTCTGGTGCAGCAGGAGGTCACTATGCAGGCAAAGCCACAGCGCAGAAGATTTTGACAGCTGGCTTATGGTGGCCCACACTTCACAAAGATGCAAGAGAATATTGCCACAGCTGCGACATCTGTCAGAGGACAGGTAAACCATCTAGGAGGGATGAAATGCCCCTAGCTCCGCAAGTAACATTGCAGGCCTTTGACAAATGGGCCATTGACTTTGTTGGTCCTATCAACCCCCCTGCGAAAAAGTCAGGAGCTAGATACATCATTACAACAACCAATTATCTTACCCGTTGGGCCGAAGCTCAACCAGTCAAGACCTGTAGCGCTGCTACTGCTGCGAAGTTCATCTTCGACAACATCTTATACAGATTTGGGTGTCCCAAAGTTCTTATGAGTGATCAAGGGTCACATTTCCTGAATAGGACTATTGAAGTATTGATTGAAGAATTTCAGGTGTATCATCAAAAGAGTACCGCATATCACCCACAAGCAAATGGGACTGTCGAAGCCTTTAACAAAATCCTTGAGCATGCCTTGACAAAGGTTTGTAACGCTAACAGGAATGATTGGGATCTTTGAATTCCAGCGGTGCTATGGGCTTACAGAACTACTTGCAAAAAGTTGACAGGCCATACACCCTTTCGACTAGTTTATGGGCAAGAAGCTATCATGCCCATGGAATACATTGTTCCTAGCCTCCGGATATCTGCTTTCACCGAGATGGATGACCCAGCCATAATCACAGAAAGACTGAAATAGATATTAGAACTTGAAGAGGATAGATTTGTCACAGGCTTCCAACAACAGGTGCAGAAGGCTCGAGAAAAAGCGTGGCATGACAGACACATCAAGAAGAAACATTTTCAGCAGGGTGACCTTGTGCTCCTTTATGACAGCAAATTCATGAAATTCCCTGGAAAGTTTAAGACACATTGGAAAGGACCGTATGTAGTACAGAAAGTTACTAACGGAGGCGCAGTCCAGCTAGCTAAGTTAAATGGTGAGCTTTTTCCCTCTATGATAAATGGGAGCCGTTTAAAAAAGTACACGGACAGGCCAGGTACTCAGAATGGGAGGTAGCACCAAGCAAATAAGCGAAGATGCTTGTAGCATTATGGATTATTGTAGTCTGTTTTGTCTACAGGATGCGAAGCTACAAGTTGGTCGTAGGTCGCAGGGTCAGACTGTGTCGAAGTCGAAGGTTGTCAAGGTGTGTTGCAGCCCAAAATGTGACGGATGGGACATACTGCATTCGGCGGCGCTGGCACGAGAGCTGCTCTCATTACTGGTCATAATGATATTTTGGGAAAATCCGGCGCTGTGTGGAGAAGATTTCCGGAACTTCGTCGGATTTGGCGTCATTACTGCACCATGATGACAAATTCCGCCTCGGGATTCTATAAGGAGCCATCTCGACCTATGTTTTTTGTCTTAAGCACATCTATGAGATATTCAGCCCGAACCATGTCGAACGACTGTAACGCTCAGGAGCTAGTATGAGAAGTAAGGGACAGAGGTCTGCAGCACCTTCTGAGTACTCTGCCAGTATAGCCCTACTTGGCTAAGTACATCGACAGGCAGGAGTTTGCTCTAACGTAGAGCAACCAAGGGCATGAGGCCTCGCAGAAAGACTCTGGGGAATCCCGCCATGCAATCTGTCGGCATAGCAGAACCATGGCAGCTATATTCCCTTTGCAGTGCGACACGCAATCCCAGGGGACCCCAAAGTTGTAGATGGTCAGGCTTCGGCACTTAGAGTGAAGGATGGTGTTGCAGGTGGTCGTGACAGCTTTCATCAGCAAAAATTCTACAAAGGACAGAAGTACGCAGCCGGCAGCAGCATGGAGAGCTTCCACAAGCAGTACACTATGCTTCATCAGCGGAATTCTGCCACCAGAGGAACTGAAGAGTGTCCCGGGACGGGCCACTGTTGAGTCTTAGGGGCCTGTTGGGACGTGCACCCTAATGACCCTTAAGATGGATAACTCTGCGAGTGTGGACTCAAAATAGTCTTAGGGGTGTCGGGCTTAAGTTAAAACTCCTTTGTTGTAATAAACCCTTGGTTGAAATCCAGGGTTTAGGGTTTTGGGTGCCCATGGTTTAAGACCATGGTTTTGTAAAAATGCACAGTATAAATAAGCGCTTGTGTAAAGAAGATAGGTTAGGTTTTATAATGAAAGAAAGATTAAGGCGAAGCTAAGGTTGAAAGGTTAAGTCCCAGCTGTGTGCGTGGACGACCTATGCAGCTGTGTGCGCAGAGGATTTGTGTAAAGAAGATTGAGGAAAGACCTGCAGCTGTGTGCGCAGGGGCCTGCTGCTATGTGCGCGGCTTTTAAGGATTGAAGGGATCTGCAGCTGAGTGCGCAAATCTAACTGTGGTTTTGTAGCAAGTTGAATAGAACACAGTTTGTGGACGTAGCCCCTACACTGGGGGTGAACCACATTATATCTGGTGTTGTGGTTTCTTGTGCTATTTCTGTTTCTATTTCTTTTATGCATTAATAACTGTATACATCTAATAAGTTAGATCGCTGCTAATATTTAGCTTCGCTGTGAATTCCCTGTAGTGGGTTGAGCAAGTCACGACTGTTTATTTATCTGCGAAGTTGTATGTGAATGAATGGTAAAGCGTTATAATTATTGTTTAAGAAGGTTATTAAAAGGCTAAGGTACAGTAATCCCCCTCTCTGCTTACAGAAACCTGATTCTACGGCAACCCCATAGCTGTTTCGGGTGAGACTGCAACCTGTGCGCAGGTTGTTGCCGAAAGGGCCAACACTGTGGGTCTTTGTTGGTGCGACATTAAATGAATAAACCCGGGTCTGCCCTATTTCCCAACACTATACGATGGACGACCAACTCCATTTTCTATCCAAAATCCAAGATATCGATCAACCTCGACTCAGGAAAAGGTCTATACAAACCCATCCCATTGTTTAGTAGTGTGATAGTGATTCCTATTACACTATAGTAGAGGAAAATGGAATCTTAATCCCAACCACTGAGTACTATTTATGTGCAGAGATTCAATATAATATAGGTTCTTGAAAAGGAAATTATGAAGAAAGAATATCCCATTGGATTACACTTTCTGAGTGTATGAGGTAAAAAATTCCAACAAGTTTCTACATCATGTAAAGAAGCAAGAGTTCCATAGGATTTAAGATCCTCAAAGTCCTGTAATGCTACTCTTTGATTTACCCTAAATTTCTTCACCTGCTTGGAATCATCAATAGTTCATTGCGATTAGAAAAGACAACTTTAGGTCCATGATGCTCCTTTCTCACTTACATTTCAGACTAGAACTCGCATTTATAAAAGAACCTCATACTCAACTCCCATTTATTCTGATTTTGAGTATATGAGGAAAATTCCCTTAGTTGAACATCTCTCACTACGGGATCGAGATTCCATTCAAGTTCATTATCTAGAAAGAATTTTAATTGGTACAGTTCACATAGAAAACCTTTGTCTATTAGGGAAGAACCATTATAAAGATCAATAAAATAAACAACATTGTTTGTTTAATGTTTCTTACCCTCATTCAGTTTTGACATTTTAAACTCTGCCCATTGCTCATGCAAATACATAGGATAAAAGTTGGTTGGGATCCTATAGGAAATGGATTGCACAACTATCTAATAGATTTATCTCTTCTGCACCTCTTTCACTATAAATTATTCATGTAAGAATTGTATCTTTAACTTTCAATTTTGTTCCTTAGCCAAATAATTGGAGAACCAAAGTTCCTGCATCCTTTGAATCTAAAATTTATATTGTTGTTTATAAATAAGTCCTAAGTCATATAAGTCATCACCTCTTCCATTCCACTTGACAATTTAATTTGAGTCTAATCCATAGCCAAATTATTGGTCTATATATCATCTAAAATTTTATTTATAAACTCAAATAGAATTTCCATTGTTTCAATTTTATCCTCAGTAAGTTTGGAAGAACAAGGAGTAACCTCTATAGTTGTTATAGCTAATAAATCTAACCTTCCACTTTACTGAGCTCGATGCATTGGTTTTCCTTTCATAATTTTAGTTTTGAGCAACCTATTTTGTTTTTTAATTTTTTAATTTTGTTGGTTCCATCTTTTGGAGTGGCCCCTAAGGGATTTTAATTTATTCTTAAGATCACTCTTTTCCCTCTGTAATTTCTTCCGCTTCTATTTTAGTTTCTCATTCTTAGACTTGATATTATTATCTAAGACCTAAAGTTCATAGAATTTCTTTTTTAATTTTTTAATCTTATTTCTTTGCTTATTCAACACAAGGCTAGACAAACTAGGGGTTACCTCTTGAATATGTTCAACTTCCTTCATTGGGGCCATTTTTTTCTCTGAATCAGCAAGATATGATGCTTCAAATTATGATTTGAAATTTGGTCAGGAGGATTCTTCTAAAAATAACGAGTTTAGGGATGTTTGGATAATCCTTTGGAAATACATTCAGGAGCCACACATTCTTTTGCCACTGCTTCAACCGTTTCTTTTAGTTTTGTAACCTCTCTTCTAGTTACCCTTGGACCTATATTAACTTCCTCATGAACCTAGGGTTTTACCCTATTTAAATCTATCCTTAACGATTCAAGAACTAACTACTCTGACTATGTTTTTGTTGTAGAGGAAGTCAATACAGAAAGATGAGGTTTTGTATTGAATCCACTTGTCCACCAAAAATTTCTCCCAAGTCGAATTTACCTTCTACAATTCTACAATGATAAACAACTTGATTAAACCATGATGATACAAATTATTACAAGAGTGATCATTTTTGAGTTGTCATCGCCATTTTGGTCAAGCTTTTGCACAATAAATATGGAATATCCATCAAGTCTTTACCTTTTACATGTAATAGGAGCCAGATATGATAGAGAACAACCAAACTATAACTTCCCTTACATGTCAAATATTTTTGTAGGAAGAAGATGATATTACCCCAATTTTCTATAAAACAATTGTGTTGAGCACCCTTCTTCTAATCAAACCAAATATTAGAATTTTCCACAAATTCTTTCCATGTGTCACTATTCTTTATAGGATAAGTTTTGAACCATCTTTCCTAAATTTGCAGCAAACCTGTAGTGAAGGAAATCGATGCTTCTAAAATTGGAATTAAGAAACTCCTATTATTAGAAAAAGGCCCATCAAAACTAAGAGTGAATTCCTTGGTCACATCTTCATTGCACCCCTGCAATTTCTCAAAGAAAGAATACCACCCTATATGTTGAAATGCTTGCTTAGTGTGAGGTTCTTCCTCCAAACCCTCAACATAAACCGACTCTTCACAATGAGAAAGGATCACGATGATCTTACTTACACCATAGAGGAAGAAATATATGAAATTATTGTGCCATGGATCTTCCGACAATTAGTGCAATTGAATTGTATTATTATGCAGTGTAATGGAATGGAAAATACACACTGAACAAGACAAATTTCACTGAAAACAGATAAGTATTGCTTAGTATAATTATGGTATAAACTTCATTAATTCCACCATTATACATGAATGTTACATAAAGGATAATTCAAATCATGTGGATAGGATTCAAATCTACCAACTCAAGACTGACTGAATGGCTAACTAGAAGTGTCTCAATCACTATCGGAGCTCACTAGTCTAACTCCATATGTCTAATTCAGTCTCTCAATCAGTTGTAATTAGTTAAACTAGTTAAATTGATGTGGTAGGTGAGAAGCAGGTGGGAATAGGAGCCTAACCACATGCATCCATGCAATATTGGTGCTCACTGAATTGGAGGACATCTAACTAAATGTAACTGAAGCATAACTTAGCTTAACTAGTTACCAACAACCAACAACTGAAGGAGGTTGGTGGTGGCACTCCTAGTGGATCCTAAATTGTAGGAATTGGTCTCATAGGCACATAAAATAATGCATGAAGGTGTAGTTAGTTGCACTTAACCTCTATATGTGTTCCCCACACTCTAGTGACTAGTACCGGTGGCCCCATTAGCCCAAGTGGACCCAATATTAAAAAATGACTCCTAAGTTAGGAAAATATAATCTAATAGACTAAGTATGAACAAGGGAGGATTATAAATCCTAACACCCCCCTTAATCCTAACTTAGACAAGTGTGGGCCCTAGAAACAAGGCTAACACCGATTACAATCTAAAAGAATAAAAAAATGATCCTTAATAAATCGAGGAAATAGGGGAAACCTCATGGGAACACCCCCCCCTCAAAATAAGTAGGAATAGGAAATACAATCTATTCTTAGAAGAAAAATCTTCCTCTTTGGAAATAACTTGCAAAAAAAAAACTCTGCTACAATTCGCAGCACTATGAAGCAACATGGTTCTTCTATCCAGCAGCATCCTAAAGTTATGCATGTGAACCTCTCAATTTCCTTATGATATGACGGATTTAGAAGGTGTTTCTTCTTACTGGAGGAAGAAAGGAATGATCAAATTTCTTCTTATGTGGGCCAATTGATTGATCATTTGCTATCATTAGGTAGCACTTTCCTGGAACCTTATTGCACCACTCTATAGGGAGCAAATCTGCGAGAGAAAGAGAAACATGCTCATTCTGATACTGAGACCTTGTTCTCCTTTTGTCTTCTGGATTCCCAGCACCATCCCCAGCTGCAACAATGAGATTTTGGGCCCATATAGGCTTAGGCATTTGGTTTGGAATGGATGCTGGATCTAGATCTAGAATCTCATGACGTTCAGCCTCAATACCAAGATCATGTTGATCTTGTTCCTATTCATCTAAATCTAAAACATGTGACAAAAGATCATCATTAAAAGGTAATGGAAGAGTGGTCATACCTTATTGTGCTTCGGATGGTGGTAGATCAAACAACTGATCTTCTTCAAATGGAACACTACGCTCAATGAAGCATTTCCTAGTTGCAACCTCCATTAACTTGTATGATTTTGCATCCTCTGCATATCCCAGTAGTATGCATTCACTACTCTAGGCTTGGAAGGCATTTCTCTTCTCTTGATGCTTACCTACCAAGAAACCAAGACATACTTCATTGAAAGTTTGGATGAGAGGAAATCCTTCAACCATTTTATCATTGTGAAGTTGTTGGAGATATTTGAAATTGAGATGCCCAAATATCTCATGCCATATCTTTCTAGTGTTGTTATCATGATTCAATAGAGCTGTAGGAGGAGAAACAGGCAAAAAGTGTGAGAACCCATAAGCCTTAGTGGCATGATTAGCAATACCTTTCACTATGAGATTTCAAGTAGCTTTTTATATGATTTCAATTGAGTGAGAGTCGAATGTAACTCTCTTGAGAGATATTGTATGGGTCATCTGATAAATAGACAACAAATTTGCTACAAGAGAGGAAACATAGAGAACATTCTTGAACTCACCATGCTGGATTTTAACTGAACCTCTCCCGAAAGCTGGGATTTTGGAGTCATCTCCCATGTGAATGCTAGGTCCTCCTGATAGAGTGATAGTGGAGAAGGATTCCTTGGAGGAAACCATGTGGTTGGATGCTCCAGAATCATTAAAGTAAGATTTCCTCTGAGTAAGGCCTGCCTTCAAGGCATGGTAGATCTCATGATCTTATGTTTGTGATCTAGCATCAGAAAAATTTGTTCCTTGTGGAAAGTCAATGTTGTTCTATTCAAGGAGGGTAGACAAATGGTCGATTTGCTTCTTCATGCACTAGCTTTCAGGATGAAATCCCCTCATACAATAAGGACACTTAGTCTTTTCAAACTTTTTCTTGTTCTTGGAGCCCGAAGCTCCTTCGGAAGACTTTTGACTCTCTTTTTGCTTTGAATCAGATGATTTAGGCTCCTTCCCCTTATGCTTTCCTTTATATTGTGCATTGGTTAAGTTCGACATCTGAAGAGCTTGGTTCTTGGAAGTTTGGACGAATCCCATTTGGACCAAATTATCTTGCTCCTGTATTAAAGACTCGACAATGCCATCAAGTGAAGGAATATTCCAATTGGGGATGGAAGTTCTTCTAGAATGGAAGGTAGAGACGAAGACAGAGTACTCAGAACCAATTTTGTTGAGGACAACGAGCACAAGATGCTCATCCTTCCTCTCTATTATGCATTTCTTACATTATAGTGCTAGAGAGTTGAATTTTGTGAAAAAATGTTGGATAGTCTCGAAACTGTTGGGTTGCAATTCTATTGGCCCGTTCTCCAAGATGTGACCCCGAAGCTCATATTGTTTTCCATATGATAATTCTAGTTTCTCCCAAGATTATTTAGGAGTCTTCAATCCCTCAAGATGCAAGAGGAGAGCCATGGAGATGTGAGCACAAAGGAATCCAAATGCTTCATCCAACCGGTTCAAGAACTTGTTTTTCTCAGTAGGATGATGTGGTTCTGTCTCTCGGCCCATAGTCATCCTATACAGTCCAAGTTTGCATAAGGAGATCTGCATATTTTCCCTCCAATCAACATAGTTGAAGGGTGTAAGGATTTGGGGTAAGAAAGCAGTAGATCCATTAATTATTCCTTCTGAGTAGTCAATTCTTCAATCAAGCTACATAGTACATGTAAGAGACACTACAAAATAAAAAGCAATTCAAAATCATGTTAGAAATCAACCCTTCCATCTCAACATGTACACTTTCTTAGGGTCTGTCATGCCTGCAAAGACTTCTCTGAACAAATCCAGAGTTAGCAATGCACACTTTGCGGTACTTATGTGGAAACCCAGCTGCTTCTGGTGTACACTGGAGATTAGATAGACTTGTTATATGCATGAGTAGGCTCTGATACCATGTGAGATTATTGTGCCATTGATCTTTAGGTAATGATTGCAATTGAATTTTATTATTATGCAGTGTAATGGAATGAAAAATACACACTGAACAAGACAAATTTCACTGAAAACAGATAAGTATTGCTTAGTATAATTACAATATAAACTTCATTAATTCCAGCTGTTAACACAAAAAATTGTTCACCTAGATATACATGGCCTAAACCACATACATACATCATATTCCTACCATATTTCCCTTACTTTTGACCTTCACAATTGTATTTTCCACAAAAAATGGTCTAAAACATTATTATTTACTATTGTTTACCTTCACTCTCTCCAAAAAAGGGTAAAAAACCATAAAAAAGGTTCCAACATGTTTAGCCCTCGTATTGTATTTTCTTTTTTACTATTGTATTTTATTTTAGTTTAGCCCTCGTATATATGTATTTGCTTTTGTTACTAATATGTTTCATTGTTTTAAGTTTTTCATGAACTCTCTCTTATTGTCCCATTGACGTAAGGCTGGTTCTTTTGCACGTAACAAGGGAGAAATCCCTATTACAATTTTGGTGACTCCGCTGGTCGTTCCATAATGATATCTATTTTGCAGGTTGCTACAGTTTTTTTTCTAGTTTTGACACTTAGCCGTCATTGATCGACCCCCCACGCGATCACTAGGAACCTTCTCTACGTCCGTGCCTCCCCCCTCGGCTCTTACTGCCTCTGTTTTTATGATTTTTTCCTGTTCGGCACCAGTCACTCCTATCAGGATGGAAGCCATGAACTAGTCGCTCCTTTTCGCCCGATAAGCATGACCTTAGCCCTGATACACACGAATTGGCTCACAGAGCCGGATCACGCTTGTCTCGGCTGACGGAGTTACCCCAGTCACCCTTGTGACCCTTTTTCAAGCAACTTAGTCGTGTCTGACTCTCTCTTAGGCGTGACTCAGCTGTTCTCGATCTAGATCACCTCTACTTTCTGTCCTATGCGACCCAGATCGTGTTTTTTCCTTTAACAAACACAACTGTCATTTCACGGTTTGGTTTTTATGCTTGGTTTAGACCCCTGTCTGTCCCAACCCTCTATACAGACATGTTTTTCCTGTCCAGACCTGCTCTGTTACAACCCCTTGCTGATTTCCTACAAAAGTACCTTGTTACTCATTGTGTTTCAAGATTGGAAGGAAACCTTCTACATACAAGTACACACACTCACACCATTAAGTGAACATGCTCAATTCATGACCCCCAGTAGAGCCATTAAACATAATCAATTAAATAACATTTGGATTGGGACATAAGTCCCATCCATAAAACTATGAGAAGTACTTGGGCATATCCCTAAAAATAATTGTGAGGAGTACCATAGGAACCCCAAAGTAGATGGCCGTTGAGAGGACCTGCCAAGCAAAAAGGGCAATGACCCCCACCGATTGACTAGATTCCCACCCATGAGGAAAACCAAGAGTTGTCATTTTTGGCAAAGTGGTTAGCAGTTTTACCTGCACCGTGGAGTTATGGGTATTGCCCCAATATGCAAGCTGTTAGGTAGCATTGGTGCCCAAGTTACTCCTTTTAAGCCAATAGGAATCCGATTAAAACCAAGGTCCATATTCATTTCCTATTACTACCATAAGTCATCATTGTTCCACCATGTTATTCCTATTGGCTTAGGGGGCACACCCCCTAGTTTGGTTCTTTGAACCATTAGAATCGAAGCCATCTTCGACATCAATCACCACCCTTAGAGCCACACACAACCTCTAAGTCTAATTCAGATTCCTACCAATCTGAACCCACTTTGTTCATTTCCCTCACTAGCCCCATGGCTAGTGCACATCCATATCCCTTCCATGGAGGGATAGTTTGTGGTGGACCTATGTCCTTTCCATACATCATCACGAGTATCCCTTCTAGTGGGCCCATCACCATGACACACACTACTGCTACGCTACCTACTAGTGGTGTCCCAACACTAGTTACCATGGTTCCTACCATCCCACCTTTCATGCCTGGGGGAAGTGTCCCTTCCACTTCCATTCTGACTATCCCCACTATGGGAATTCAACCTCATATACCCCCAGCTATGCATGGAAATTATGTTCCTACAAATACCCGCACCATTGCTGGTCCATATCGAGCCAACCATGGGTCTAGCCTACCTTTCATGGCTAGCCTTAACCTGCCAGATTTGGCAATGTTAACAAACGACCCCATCAGTCATCAAACACATTGGCCTCCCATTCCTATAAAACTTCCTTTAGACATCCCAAATTTTGAGGGAAAGGCAGGCGAGGACCCTCAGAACCATATCATGTCTTTCCACTTATGGTGTTCATCAAATAACATGTGGATGACTTTGTTAGGTTGAGGTTGTTCTAGAGCACACTTACGAGTGTTGCGGCCAAATGGTACATCGAGCTGCCTCATGCCACTTGCCTCATTTTCTCCTCACTTGCTTCCATGTTCCTCCAATAATTTCAACTACCCGTCCGATATGACGAGGGAGTGGAGATCCTCTTATGCTTCAATCAAAATACAACTACCCACATCATGGATCACATCCATGAGTGGCGACGTAGACGTAGCTTGTGCAATATCCAATTAGATGATAGGATCTTCCTTGAATGGTTTCTAAAAACATTACTCCCACCCATAGCCAAGTACATTGCCTTTGAGCAACCCTAATCTGAGTAGGAGGCCATCTTAAAGGCTCAATAGTTTGACTTAATCTACACTCAGTCTAGGTATTTATATACCATCATACCAGATGCTCCCCGAGATGACACCTCTCATCATGACACACCAAGGGAATCCCACGTTGCTGATGGAGTCATTGGCTCTATCACACAACACCCTTAGTTCTATGCGGCCTCTCCTATGATGCCACCACACCCAGGTAACATCCAACATGTTTTCCAACCCAATTTCACTCCTAAATACTCATGTATGATGGCTCAGTATAGAGCCACCACCTCTTATGCACCTCCCACACCAACTCGTCATGTCCATGGGCTGACCTGTTTGGCACAATCATGTTCTGGCCAAGCGACATGGTTTGTAGCCCCTCCAAATCCCCCAGTATATTATGCACCACCTATGCAACCCACTCCGGCTCCAGCCTCGAATCTACCAATCTCTACAGGATAGGTTTATGCTCACCAAAACCTTCCAAACCATCCTTCCCCCAATAACCAACAAGGGCGGGGCAAGAATAAGCAAGGAAAAAACTGAGGCAATAATCAGGCCCAAGGTGGAGTCCAACAGGCTAACACTCCAAAAAATAACGGTGTCAATGCGCCTGCATAGAACCCAACATCCCAATTGACTGGGGAAGAACCCACAGTTACGGATCAACCATCCATGTTCTATCTGCAACACCTATGGTCATTACACTCATCTATGTCCTCACATGGCTCGCGTCCATCAACTCTTGCAAAATGACCAATAACATGATTCAAACACGGCTGCTCCAGCTTAGCCAAACCCAACACCAATGGGTCCTTTTCTAATGATGCTCCAGAACCCCCTACAACACCAAGGGATGGTTGCAACCCAAACCTTGGCCCCACCTACTAAGGTTGGTTCCCATCACCTCATGACGTTGTCATCCGAAGTAAATCTCTAGACTCGACGCAACCAATATGGATCCACCACAAAAAATGCTGACCCATCAATGACATCTACCTCTGCCAATGACGACATGTCACTACACTTACCGAGACCCCCCACATAGGGGGCATCCAACGCCCCACAGTTCCCTATGTTCCGTGTCGCAACAACGTTACTGCTAGAGCTACCCTCAACTACAGCACAGTTGACGACTTGGCACAATCTCCTACAGACATGTCTACTTTGGAAGTGCTGAAAATTTTTCCAACACAGCGTAAAGCATTATTTTTTGTGCTAGGTGACATTGATCCCTCTAATTCCAGGTTGATCACCTTCAACTTGGATCAAGGAGAACCCAAGATTTCGTCTATCATCACCTTCCAAGTTTCAATCTCAATTTAGAATTTGGTCATAAATTGATGCATTATCGATGAATGGGCCTCCACCTGTGTCATGTCGACCACCATTTGGTAGAAACTCAGGTCCCCTACCCTTCAATCTTCTACCATAGCTCTTCGCGCCTACAATGGTCGCTCCACTAAACCATAGGGGATTCTCATGAACATCCCTGTTGAGCTAGCTGGTAAAAAGGCGTTGATTGACATTGAGGTTGTCAATGCCCAACTTGACTATAACCTCCTCCTAGGATGTAGCTACAAGTATGCCATGCGAGCCATGGCCTCTACCATATTTCGACTATTGATGTTCCCTCACGATGAGAATATTGCAACTATTGACCAGTTGACTTACTACGATCCTAAGGGGTTGGCCACACCGAAACATGTCCTTCCGATTATCAACTTCACCATTGACAGTGTGTCCATTCCATCCTTATCTATTGTTGGCATGGGCTTTCTTTCCAAAACTCCTATGATAGAAACCTTTTTGTCCTTACCACCTCCGCCCACATCGACTGAAGTATCGAATTTATGTACTATCACATATAGTACCATTTCAACCACATTGCAACCTCAGTCGCAACCTCAACATCATTCACCGAGGAACTATTGGGGCTTATTGCTGATCCACATGATTCCCTTCCTATATCCACCATCTGGCATGGTGAGTAATCCTATCATGGCTACTCTAAACCTACCCAATTTTATGCTAGGAATTCTTGTGTGGTACCTCGAACCACCAACCCCACCCCCTAAATCCCCAGGTTGTGTTGACTCTCATCCAACCCATTGAGATAGTGTTATTGGTTGTGGAGCCTAATCTTTTAGATCCATAGATATTATTCAGCTGTGTTTGTACCCTAGGTTTACTGTACACTCGTTCCCCAACTTTGGTGTTTGGGATGTTTGTTGGCCAATAGTTTTGTAGACCCATGGCATTGGGTTAACCATAGTATTTTTGGATATTTGTTGGCCAACAATTTTGCGGACCCATGGTATTGGATTAACTGTAGTATTTTCCCATAATATTTCCCCTATAAAAGAAAAGAATTGTAATACGACCGTGGATGGTATGGTATTGTATTATATTGTATTGTAAACAATCTATGTGATTGTGTGAGAGAGACTGTGAGAGTGTGAAGAGGATGTGTAGCGAAGTTGCTGCAGGTTGTATCCCTTCATCTTTATGGACGCTAATAAAAGGACTGGCAATTTCCGTGTGGATGTAGCCCATCTCTTGGTTGAACCACGTTATATCTGTATCTCTCTGTAATGTGTTAAATGTGTTTCTGCATCTTGTTTAATGATTTAACTGTATATATGTTATTTCTCCGTGGTCCAGTTTCTAATAGGTGTCGCACCCACTTCTTGGTCCATCAAAGACTCCTCCCATATCTAGGCCTGCCACTCCTCCTCCAAAGAATACTCGGGGCAAGGATTCCAAAGCAATGACTGAACCTTTCCCAACTCCTCCTTGAGCATTGTGTGATATCCAAGGTCACGTGAAACAAAATTTTCTAGAGTTACATATCCTTTGCACCCACATGGACGCTATGGATACATCCGATGGCACCCTCGTAGTCACCATCCCAAATCCGTTGATGGTTAAGAACAATTCATTGTGAACAAACCACCCTTGTGCACTTTGCGGCTTGTATGGTCACTACTCTCACCATTGCCTAGACTTTCCTGAGTATCGGCTAGCCTTTTGTGACCTTCAGAAACACTCTCGTGAGTCCAACATCACTGTTCTTGAGGATATCCACCCTCCGACTTCCTCCTCAGACACATCCAACACCATATATATGATCTTTGGTTCTGCTAGTACTTCGATTCCCTCAGACATCGAGGATCTCTCCGATCTATCTACGCATTGTTTTAACAATGATGAGGAAATCCTTGAAGCTCTATCATCTCTTGAGTACCCTTGGGATGATATTCATCATCGCTCATTCTTTATTCTTGATGAACTATTTCATCGTCGGATCAGTACTCAGTTGAGCCAAATACTTCATCCATGTCAAAGTCGACTGGTTCAAGAACCCAATTTCAACACTTGATGCCTTTGAAGAGGGTAATATGGCTAACATTTCACCAACCATTAAGGTCAACATCCCAACCAACCCTAAGTTAGTTGAAGACATTACACTCGGAGCCTCTTGCTCTCCTAAAGAAGTTGCTTCCTACAAAGAACTTTTTCATGAGTTCTGTGATGTTTTCTCTTGGTCATATACCAAGATGCCTGGGATTGATCCATCCATCATCGAACATCGTATCGACACTTGGCCTAATTTTGTTCCCATACACCAAAATAAAAGACCCATTCACCCCTCAAAGGCTCCTGCTATAAAGGTTGTGATCGAGAAATTGCGCAAATCTGGTTTCATATACCCCATTGCGTATACCACTTGGGTTTCTAATACTATTCCTGTTAATAAAAAATAGGGTACCATTCGTCTTTGTACTGACTTTCATGATTTGAACTTGGCCTGTCCCAAGGACAATTTCCCCACTCCGTTCATTGACCAGATCATTTAAGCCTGTGCTGGACATGAATTTTTTTCATTCATGAATGGTTTTCCCGGGTATAACCAAATTCATATATGGAAAGAAGAACAATACAAGACTAATTTCACAACCCCTTGGGGCACATTTGCACATTGAGTCATGCCATTCGACCTTAAAAATTATGGAGCCACTTTTCAGTGAGCCATGATGTACTTCTTCCATGACCTTATCCATATCATCTTGGTCTACCTAGACGACCTCACGAGTCTCTCTTGGAAGTGTTCACAATGCCTAAAGGACTTACGATAAGTCTTCTTATGATGTCGCAAATACAATGTCTGCTTGAAACCTCTCAAATGGGTGTTTTGTGTCCCAGCCAGGAGTTTACTTCGGTTTATCATCTCTCACAAAGGGATTGCGGTTGAACCTCTAAAGGTTCAAGACATTCTGAATCTTCCCTCACCACTTACTTTGCGCCAACCACAGAGTCTCCAAGGTAAGGACAATTTCCTTCGTCGTTTCATTCTGTACTATGCAACAAAATTCCATGGTTTCTTGTGACTGCTCTGTACCAACATTATGTTTATATGGGATAAGCATGCGCAAGGTGCTTTTGACACATTAAAACAAGCCTTGGAGTCTACCCCATTGTTTTCTCCACCCAACTTCACTAAGGATTTCATTCTTTACGCGTCGGCATTTGCAAATGCCATCGCTGGAGTTTTGGTCCAAGAAGACGATGCTCGTCAAGAGCATGTGATCTATTATGTCAGTCATAAGATTTTCGGTCCCCCTTTACGGTATTCACATGAACTGAAGATGGCTCTCGCCATCGTCTTTTCAGTTCAGAAGCTACGCCATTACATCCTTTTGAGCCCCACTCGAGTCATGGCTGATTCCAACCCCATGAGGTATCTCTTCAGTCACCTTCCTTTTCAAGGTCGTGCTGCCAAGTGGATTGTCGTTCTCTAGGAGTAAGAATAGGAATTTGTTTCCCCTAAAAGCACCAAAGCTCTAGTATTATCCTCCTTAATGAAATACCTCCCTCCATCGTCTGCTTCATCACCCATCACAATTAACCATCCGGACGAATTCCTATTTTTCATATCCACAGAAGACTCGTGGTATGGGGGCATCCTTCTATACTCGCACACTCATAAATTTGAGGCTCATATGAACCACGAATATCATTGACGCATTTGAAACCAAGATGCTCTCTATCTCCTCATGGGGTATGTCTTGTACCATTGGGGCATTGATACCATATTGTGTCATTTCCTCATCCGCGATGAGGCTGAAAAAGTACTTAATGACTGTCACAGTGGAGACTGCGGTGGGAACCTCTTTGGTTTCGATACTGCCTAGAAGTTTCTCCATGCTGGTTATATTTGGTGTACCATCTTTGTCGATTGCATCCATGCTGTTAAACACTGCCGCAGTTGTCAACTCTTTGCTCCAAAATCAAGGACCCCTCCCGTGTCGTTACATCCTATGGTCACAGTCGGTCCCTTCTATAAGTGGGAAATAAACTTCATGACATGCAATCCTACCTTCGTCGGTGACCATAACTACATCATTGTGGCCATAAATTATTTTACTAAATGGGCCGAGGCCATGCCGAAATTTAATTGTAAGGATGATACCGTGACACGGTTCTTTTTCAATCATGTTATCACACGTTTCAGTGTCCCCCAACAGATAGTCTCATACCATGGTGTCCATTTCAAAGACGGCATGTGGGCAGATATTTCGACCATGCTAAATTTTGAACGCCAATACTCCTCTGCATACTACCCTCAGGGAAATGGACAAGTTGAGGCTGTCAATAAGATCCTCAAAACCATGCTCCAGTGGATGGTGGGAAACCATAAAAATAACTAGCACCATATGCTCTTTTCCTCCTTCTAGGCCTACCAGGCATCAACTAAGACCACCATCGGTTTTACCCCATTCCACTTAGTCCACGAGGTAGATTCGGTACTTCCCATTGAGTTCCAGATTCCATAACTTACCCTTGCTGTAGATCTCCTCCCCGATACCTCGCCAATAGAACAACACCTTATTATGCTCAAAAAAACCAATGAGGATTTTCGTGCCACTCTCCAAATGATTGAAGCAGTTAAGACTTGGTCTAAGTCACATTTTGACTACCATGTCCACCCTCGCACCTTTAGCGAAGGCGATTTAGTCCTCGTTTATGACCAAGTCAATGATAATTTGGGAAAAGGTAAGTTTGAATCCACGTGGTACAACCCATATGTCATCCATTGATGCCTTGTCAAGGAAGAATACATCCTCATTGACTCGGATGACCACCTCTTGAAGAATCCTCGTAACGAGCTCTACCTTAAGAGGTTCTATGTCTGATGTCTCCCACAATGAGTCACTTGTGTTATAGTTTTTCTTTTTTGTTTTACATTGTTCTTGTCACGAGTCTTACATTTTGTTTCCTTGGTTGCTCCAGATGGATCCTGCCCCACATCGCTACGTTGGTTTTGCTAACAGAGCAAGTAGATGGTCTCCAAATCTCGCCTCGACTGCATGGGTTATTTATTCCTCGTCACATGAGTTGATCCACATTGAGAGAATGTGTGTTGGCATTTCTACCAACAACCAAGATGAGTATGATGGTGTCATTGGCCTCCTGGATGCCACCCTACACTTGGGTATTCATCACCTTGATGTCTTCTTAGACTCCCAGCTGCTTGTCTCCCACTTGAATAACTGCTACCGGGTACGCGATCCTTGTTTCTTTAGAAATTTCCTGTGCACTAGACATTTAGTTAGACATTTTGAATCCATTACATTCACACATGTACCCAGAAGTCTCAATAGTGTAGCAGACCAAATGGTTAATGACGTTCTATAGTGGCACATCAATCATTGCATATAGGAAATAAAACTGCATCATGCATCATCATATAGTCATGCATACAGATGTCATATACATCATATAGGAGGCATCATCATAAAAGGACTCATTTAAAAACCATAAAAAATTGCATTCACATGCATAAATATATATCATCATATCATAATGTTTAGTAAAAAAATGAGAAGCCCCGTAAACTTTCTCGACTGAGCATACATATCATACAAAAATCCTAGTGCACCACTAAACTAGGGGCAGGACCACTAGATGCTAGTCAGAATCAGATTCCTCCTCCTGGTACTCTGGTTCTGTATCCTCCTCCATGTCCTCGTCATTGGAGTCCTCTTCCTCCTCCATCGGTGCATCACCCTGTGCCGCTGCTCGGACATACTTGGTAGCGACTGTGATCCTCTTCATCAAGGGGATCCACTCTAGAGGAGCATGGTAGCATCCGACGAACAGATCATCATCCAGGTACTTCCAACCATCATCAGTGACCCCCTCTAATAAGTGCTCTATATCGCAACGAAGTGAGTTTAACGTACTCTGGCGCCTCTCGTGCTCGTGAGCCGGTGAATCTAACCCCTCCACCCTGCCCCTTCATCGCTAATAACCTACTGGAGGGTGTAGTTCCATGTCTACACATACAAACATTATGTCACCAGTATCTTTCATACACATACACTGGATACCACTAAGCTAGTAAACTATATATGAATGTAACCACATAAAAAATCATGTATACATACCATCAAGTCCCCAAGCCTGTCCTGGAGATCGAGGCATCTCAGGATCTCCTTGGAAGTCCATCCTTGCATATGCGTAGTCCTCTATAAGTACTGGCAGCTACCTCCACTACGTAAAAATCTCATGAGTAAAGAACTATTCCACTAGGTTGCCTCCCTCCTGAATCATCATCTCGCTCCACCTACTCATGTGAGGCTCACAAGGTCTTCCCTCCCTCACTTCCAAGTGCGGTCGTAGGGTTTGCAGTCGCTCAAAGAAGAATGAGCACAAAAAGAGGGGAAACAGAAATCCCCTACCACTGTGCTAGCATGGTTCAATGAATGCCGAAACTGTGTCAAGTACATCGGGTCCCACCCATAGTAGGCTCCCCTCACCACATGCTCCACAATATGGAGCCAACCCCCTGAGATCTTGTGCAGTCCTAATGACCCCAAGATCCACAGCACCATCGCGTCCATAGATCGAGTCGCAAGACTCTCATGTCACACACCAGTATGTACGATGAGTGCACCATAGCATAGGCATAGCAATACCTCTCGTAGAGGTCATCCAGTAACACCCCATGTGTGAGATTTGACGTAGTGTCACCGATCACACCTAGCGTTGGGAGCCCATTTAGAAAATAAATATTGAAGAGTGTGATCTCGATCCACTCCCCCTAGATGATAATTCACTTAGTATCTGGGTCCTAATAGTTCACCAGTGTCTCCAACAACAATATCAATGTACACATGAGTGGAACCCAAAAGTACTTCAGTATCCCACTCCGAGCGAGCATGTCCACCACCGCTGCATCCCCTAATGCCTGATATTGCAAGGCACCAATATCCCACTCTCGCCATACCACCCATCGCATCCTACGCACACAGATAGTCCTTGTCATGTCCATTCATACACAACACCTTAGCCTGGGATGAGTCGCCCCTGATCGGCCTTTTTGCACGACCCAAGTCACTCAAAAACCCCTAACAGGAGCGATGGGGTCGCTTATACCTATTGAATAGGTGCGAACTGGGTCACTCTTGTCTCCTTGAAAGGTGTGGCTGTCAGATCGGTATGAGTGACCTGGGTCATTAATTTTTCCTTGAAAAGTGTGACATGGCCCTGTGAGCCCCTTGAGCTCGGCATAAGCCCCATGATGAGAAAAAACCAAAAATTAAGTAGTTAAAAAGTTGGGTTTGACGAGAGCTCTTACCTGCAAGTCATGGATCCAAAAATCGCTGGTTGAAATGAAAGAAATCAACAAATGAGCTCTGGGGTCCTCTACTCCAACTCAGCATTGAATAGTAACAACGACACATGTCATGTGGTCCCCCTTGTTTATAGGCCTCCATTGGGTCTTGTTTTCTTTCATGCACCACAAAGTCATCTGGCGTCCGTTTGAGGCGTTGTTCACACCACCGGTTTCAGTTTTCCGTCCTCTATCTTTTTACGATACCCTTGTCTCATGCTCTCACTATGATTTTATGGGCCATTTCCTAGAATTCACCCTAGTTTTCGTGCCATCACCTGAATCTCCTCTTTTATGTATTGGCATGTTCACAATCCATTCACTCCATCCGTACTGCACAGTTGACCATTTTTTACTACCATCCATCGTCCCGCAAGAGGGACCCATCAATGTTCTACATTTATGCCCATCAGCCATGTTCACAACATAACCTCTTTCCATATATCGAACACTTCCCCCTTGCTTGATTGACCATTATGGAGTTCTTGTTATGCTCTTTTCTGACTCCTAAAAGAATGAAAAGATCATCGAGCATTCTTGCTTCCTTTCATGCTCATTAAAGTATTTGAAATGATGTCTATGTAGCCTCATTTATCTTCTTTTTTGGACTATGTAGACTATCATAAGAAAAGGACCACCTTGGCACACTCAGGCTAGGAACGTTTCCCTTTGCAACCTTTTATGATTTCTAGGACATTGGGACCGTACTTTACGAAAAATATCATTATGGGTTTTCATTAAGATCTTTTCCAGCCTTCTCATCTAGAAAAGATTGCTGAGCAAACTTGGTTTCATTCATGCTCGTAAAATTATTTGAATGACCATCTAGTTAGTATAGGTTTAACCTTTTCCAGCCTGACTAGACTATCAATGGTAAATAAATCTTCCTTCCCCAAATATTGGGAGAGATCTCCTTTGTACACTTTTGTCCTTTTTTGGGCTGAGGAGACTATATACAAAAAAGAGACCACATTGGAGTATTCTTCCTGTTTTCAGACTCTCTAAAATTGAAAACACCATCGAGCATTTACTTTCTTGAGCTCGCTAAAATCCATGAAATTGTGTCATAACAGTGTCTTTAGGAGCCACCCCATATATCACAGTTTGGCAACATTCTCCCATTGGGCCTCCTTTGTTCAAATTATTCTATGATGAGTCTTCCTTGGATCCCCTGAATATAAATCATCTAGTTACCTCCCCCAGTATTTCCCATTTGCAGTTGAATTCCTGGTATTACAGCTATGACCCCTCTCCCATGAGCTAGTTTCATTTGCTTCCATTTCATCCCTTCCATCATACTCTAAACAAAGGAATTTTGAGTCCCCCATACTCCCTATGCCCCTATTCGCCCATTCAGTGTGTCAGTCCCCAGATTGGTCCACATCTTTGATTATCCCCTTGCGCTTCTAGTCAGGGACACATCATTGCCTTGATTAGTTGCAGGTCTCCCTCTGTCGACTTCAACACATCTATTCCAGAGGATAGACACAAAGGTCCTTGTATCCTAGTTTCATCCACCTCATTGATGAGTTCCTTGGACCACTTGAGAGGAGTCATTAGTGCTTCTTGAGATGGTTGTCTCTCACGTGCTCGACTTCAACTCCATCATCACACCATTGAGATTCGTACAGGGTATTGGTCCGTTCAGTATTTGGTCGAAGAACCTGGTTTCCACCTGCCTCTAGCACATTGATGAGTCTACTATGGGATCCAGTCAGTTTCATGTCCCTCGTGATTTTCGGGCTGCGTTGGTGACAGTGTTCGGAATCCACCGGTGTTGTACTTCCCTGTAACTCCAGTACTTGATACTGCATATGTACACCTCCAAATTCAGCAGAGCATAAGTTGTGATGATATTGCATTCCATGTGAATGCCATTGTTCCTATGTACCAGTTCTTCATATCAGCATTGTATTCATCCTCCTATTGAGGCCACCATTCTGTATCATCATTTGTATATGTATTGATCGTCTCCCATGTTTTTCACCATTGATCCAATTATTTATTCTTTTGACATTGTTACGAGCGTGGGTATGCTCGCCTCGTCCATATACATGTCAAACATTCTTTGTATCTCACCCATTGATGGGAACCATTAATAAAAAAACAAAACCCATCATGATTCAAATGAGGAAGCTCCACTTCTACGCAGGTCTCTCTAGTCTCTCCACTATTCCCATGATCCTATGATGTCTATTAGCCATACAATGAGCTCCTACCCTCACACATCAGGGGGCAATATGTTAACACAAAAAAATGTTCACCTAGCTCTACATGGCCTAAACCACATACATACATCATTTTCCTACCATATTTCCCTTAATTTTGACCTTCACAATTGTATTTTCCACAAAAATGGTCTAAAACATTATTATATACTATGGTTTACCTTCACTCTCTCCAAAAAAGGGTAAAAAACCCTAAAAAAGGGTCAAAACCCTAAAAAAGGTTCTCAAACCCTAAAAAGGGTGTAAAAACCCTAAAAGAGAGAAAAACATAGGGAAATACCATGGAACAGAAAAAACCATGGTTTACCACATTGGATAAAAAAACCCTAGATCCTTTCTATAAATACATTATGAAGGGCTCTCCCAAAATACCTTTTTCACATTTTCATTTTGTGAGTACGTTGGGACACCTCTTATTCTCAGGTGTTCACACACCATTTTTCCACCATACCATTGCCATACCATCCCCACTTAGTACGTCGAGACATCCTATGTACCCACCTAGAGAACCAACCTATGGAGAGGTGGACTACTTTTGGGATGACCACGGTGGCCCACTTTACAGAAAGAAGGTATAACATTTGTTTATTTGTATTTTATTTTAGTTTATCCCTTGTATATATGTATTTTCTTTTGTTACTAATCTGGTTCATTGTTTTAAGTTTTTCATGAACTCTCCCTTACTGTCCCATTGACGTAAGGTAGTTCTTTTGCACATAACAAGGGAGAAATCCTTGTTACACTAGCAGTATACATGAATGTTACATAAAGGAGAATTCGAATCATGTGGATAGGATTCAAATATACCAACTCAAGACTGACTGACTGGATAACTAGAAGTGTCTAAATCACTATCAGAGCTCACTAGTCTAACTCCAGATGTCTAATTTAGTCTCTCAACCAGTTATAATCAGTTAAACCAGTTAAACCAATGTGGCAGGTGAAAAGTGGGTGAGAATAGGTTCCTACCCACATGCATCCATGCAATACTGGCGCTAGCTGAACTGGAGGAAATCTAACTGAATGTAACTAGAGCATAACTTAGCTTAACTAGTTACCAACTACCAACAACTAAAGGAGGTTGGTGGTGGCACTCCCAGTGGCTCCTAAATTGTAGGGATTGGTATCAGAGGCACATAAAATGATGCATGGAGGTGCAATCAGTTGCAGTTAACCTATACATGTGTTCTCCACACTCTAGTGACTGGTACTGGTGGCCCCATTATCCCAAGTATACCCAATGGTACTAGTGGACCCAATATTAATTAATGACTCTTAAGTTATGCAAATATAATCTATTAGACTAAGCATGGACAAGGGAGGGTTATAAATCCTAACAAGATCAATGTATCAAATTGATATTGTTTCAACCAGAGTTAGTTTCCCACAAGATACACACGAGAATTAGAACAAATAAGATTTTCAAATATGGAGTAATGATTATATGGTACAGTAAATCTACGGGTCATTGATCAATGAATTCAAAGGATGGAAAGGTTAGACATGTGAAAGGTAATAATTTAAAAATTGACAAGGGTGGCCTTATAGAAGGATAGGTTAAAAATATAATAAGGTCATATATTAGAGTTTTCTAATTTCTATGATAAAATAAAACAGATCATGCCTTGCCATAATCGAATACTTGATCTAAATCTGAAGATAGGAAATCATTTTGAGCACAACATGAACAACTGAGAAAGAATTCATGCTCTACTTCCATTTGAAAAGTAACTAAATTTATCCCACTAAATGAAAATGAAGAAGAATATTCTCTTTTGAAAAGAAAACCAATCTAACCTAAAATAAAAAGAACGATATCCTGCTAAAGCAGAAGTTTTCTATGACTAAGTTGGAATTCTGGATTTATGAAGAAGTTTTATTTTTGGAAAAAAATTTAACTCAAATGCAGTAAAATAAACCTATTACAAACTTGATGAAATTCTTCTTTTCTGAGATAAATATACCCAACTTATCAGATAGATCTTTTGATGAAAAGAACTTGTTCAAAAATACTCAAAAATGCTAAAACTGTCTAATTTATAAGATTTCCAGATTCTTGTAATTAACAACAAAATAGAGAATTCTTCATCTCGAACACTCATGGCGCAATCCAAACCATGTGAATAAATTTGTTTCAATCCAACATGGAAGGATTCATTGAATTACTGATCCTTAAGGCTGATCATTAACCAAGTGAGATAACCCATCAATAATGTCAATGGGTATCAATACACTTAGGTACAATATGAAAAGAATGAATAAATTTGTTGGTGTCAAATGACCTAAATAATCCATCATTCATGTGGAATTAATGAACCCTCCTATTCAATGGCAATGGAAATTTCCATTAATGCATGTGTGCCTCGAGGTACCATAAAAATATCTAGTTTTATACCTTGAAAATGTGTCGACGTCGATGGGATAAAATCTGTTGGAAGGAGAAACTTAATGGATTTCCCATGAGCTGGCTCGAGCATCGAAGGAAAATTGATTTGAAGAACCAAAATACTTGTAAAATACAACATTTATTTGAATCTTACCATGCAAGCTGATAAAATTCCGTTGAACTGTGCCAGAAACTGGTTTTCACAGTTTAACTTATTGTATTTTTCTCCTTTTTATTTATTTTTATGTTTATTATTTTTAATTTTATTTATTGACAATAACTTGAAGAAAATGCATTAGGTAGAAGAAGAAATATGTAGAGAATTCTCCATGTTTTCAATTTCTAATTCATTCTAGCTTAACATGCTTTACAGAAATTCCTCCATGTTTTTAGGCTTCTGATAGAATTTCAATTGATGGCCATTAAATATGAAAGAAATCCATTCTTCATTTATGGTTCTCAATTTACAGATCCATGATCAAACACTATTTCAATTTCATTGGGTCCTAACCAATGTGTAGTGAACTTGCCTTTGAAATTTTTAAATTTTGAGTCATAAAAGAGTGCCTAGTCACATGCTTGAAAGTGTTTCTTCTTGATTAATTTATTATTCCTTTATACTCTTTGTTTCTCTACAATGGAAGTATGTTAGAAATCATGTTGCATCATTTCATCTAATTCATTCAGCTACATTATTCTTTCATTCCGTGCTTCCGATAAATCCATGCATAGTCATGTTGTAATTTTGTAAGTTTTAATTTGAATTTCAATTGGAAACAAAATTTTCTTACCACATACCTTCTCACAGGGAGTAAAACCATTAGTATCTTTCCAATTTGTTCTATAGGACCATAAAGCTTCGATAAGCCTCTCTACCCAATATTCCTTATGAAAGTATGCTATATTTATTGGTGGACTCCACTTTCCCATTGGTTTGTGGATGGTAGGGGGAAGACTTCCTATGTGTAATATGATAGTTTTCTTTAATATATTAGACAAACTTAGATGTAAATTGAGATCCCTAGTCAATTATTATCTCTTTAGGTACCCCAAATCTAACAAAGATTCTTCAAATAGAAAATTCACCACCGCAGTTTCAATTGCAATTGGTAAGGCTTTCACCTCTACCCATTTAGTTACATAATTTGTGCATAATAAAATATATTTCTTACCTTTTGATGCTACGTTGATAGGGCCAATGGAATCCAGTTCCCATTTCTCAAAAGGACCCAAGTGAACAAGTGGCTGCGAAGGCATTTTATTAGTTGTAGTTGATTTCCCCATTCTTTGATAGTTGTCACTCTCTTTGACATATTTTCTAGCATACTTGAATATTGTTGGCCAATAATAACCCATATAAAAAAAAATTGGGCTATCATTTGGTCATCAAAATTCCCACCACAAGGTTCTTCATGACAAGCTTTCAGAATGTCAAAAATAAAGTACTCATGAACACACCTGTGAATAACTAGATCAGGACCTATATAAAACAAATCACGTTGAATCCAAGAATAAAATAAACTGAATTTTATAACACTTTTATTTTCTTTAGGAGACAAATGTGTTAGAATCCTTCCTATAGATAAATAATTGTCTATGTATGCAAACCAAAAATAGTTGACAAACACATCAAAAATATTTTCATCTGGAAAATCATCTTCCACAAAAACAACTTCACCTTCATTGTTTAGTCATGAGAGAAGATATGCAACTAGATTTTCCCTTCCAAGACGGTCCAAAACTGCAATGTTGAATTCTGTAATAATAAGATCCATTTAATGATCTGGCCATTTGTTATTTATTTTTTCATAAGGTACATGATAGAGGAATGGTCAGTATGCACATAAACCTCATAACTAGTAATATAGTGCCTAAATTTATTGATAGTGTGGACAACTGAAATAAACTCTTTTTCTAGTCACTATATAATTTAATTAAGCAAGGTTTAAATTTTTGCTAGTATAATAAATAGAAGAAGTCAAAGAATCATCCTTTTGGTCTAAAATGTCCCCTTTAGTTGAATCAAAAGCATCAATAAAACTATGAACAGGTAGGGTCCAATTAGGTTCTCTTAATACTAGTTCTAAAGAGTTTCAAATGCTATTTGATAGTTTTCATTCCAGTAGAAATTTACATATTTTGCAAGTAACTTGAATAGAGGTGAGGCAATATTAGTAAATTTTTCAGTGAAGCACCTATAATATCCCTCATGACCCAAGAAACTTCTCACCTCTCTCTAGGTAGCAGGAACTGCCAAACTGACAATTGATTGCATCTTAGCTAGGTATACTTGAATGCATGTGAAGGGTTGTGTATATGGAACTTTTTGTCATCTTGTTTTAACCTCCTTTTGCACTCTTTTGAATAGTTCATATACCCTTACTAGTTCATTTTTGTCTAATCTGTCAAACTTTGGAACCGGTAAGAAATGATCATGTTTTCCTTAACTATTTGTCATTTACTAATGATTTAGGGCATGATTATGCTCTTGTGACTGCCTAACGAATATGTGGTACTCTAGGTCTATTGGTTGTCACAGTTTTGATCTGCAAAAAGTGTGTGTTATCACTCCAGGAAACTCCTCTAGGTTGGAGCTCGAGGATGCCTGGGAACTTAAATGTTTTTAGGGTTTTCTAAATGGATCAAGTCAGGTCACCTATAGAACCTCACACTCTCAAGACATGCATGAAACTCAATCAGGGATAAGGCTTCTAAATACCACTGTTTAGAGGTTTGATAATATGGTGCAGAGATGGAGAGCTTATCATGCTGGCAGATTCATACATAAAACAGATATATATATAAATGGCTAATCATAACAAGGAAGGTACTCATAATTCAAATAATCAATATGCCAATAGGATGATAGCTATCATACATTAATAAACCTGAATAAACTTGAATAACACATTCAAGCATAAGCACAGAATAGACAGAAAATGGAAGCTGAACATATGATAGCAAAAGAGCTTAAATTAGGTCATGAGCAATATGAGAAGCTTGAAAATAGTAATGGTCTACAAGTCCTCGAAGTCGAACCCTTTCAATAAAATAAGTCTTAGGATTTATAGCCTTTACAAAAATACCCAGATCCTGAAAACTTGGATCTGATTTAACAAAAATAAACAAAATAAGTGTGTTTTGCAAAATTAGGTTTAAAAACCCTAATTAACTACTAGTCTAACTAACTGTAGAATTAGTTCACTGTATGAACCTTCAGATAACTAAGGTAACTGCTGGAAATCACTGCCACTATCCCTCTGCTGGTTAAGTCACTGTTTCACTTGACAGCTAAGTGTTGGTGGCTTTTTCTCCCTTTATGTCATAGTAAAACTGAAGCACACCTTCCAGGATTTTTTATTCAGTGTCCTTCATCTTTAGACTTTGTCCCTGAGCCATCCATTTTCACCCAAAAATGTTCCTACGTGTCAAAATTTAATTTTATGCCCCTGTCTACTTTTGGTGGTTAAGAGGCCAAAATATCGGAACCATTAGCTACCGAAAGTGGGTCTTTCGGTGGCTAATGAACTGCCTCAGCATCCACCTAAGCCACCGAAAGCCCTATTCTTAAAAAATTCTTGGGCCACCTCCAAAACTATTCTGTCAAGTTTTTCTGCTCAGCTTTCTTCTTTAGCAGGCTCTGTACTAGGAGGGTTAACAACAGCCTGGCTAGCTTCTAGAGGTTGAAGGTTAACTGCAGCTTCATCTAGGGTTTCTAATGTGAGGTGGCTGCTAGGGTTTAGGTTGGCCTCCTTCATCTGCATTTTCTGAAGACTAATCATCCTATACAATCTTGTGTTGTATTTTAGGTACCTTGTATTCAGTCTCTTTGAGGAAATATACCTTTCTCTCTACTCTAGGTAAGATTTATGCAGCAGCTTGTTCCTACTGGTCAATGTAGCATTATTTCTCTTTACCTCTCTGACCAAAACTTCCATCTCATATACTTGCCTCAGCAACTGATTTATCTTTTGAGTCTTGGGATTGCTAGAGGAAGCCTTCTCTGTTGGTTCCTCTTGCTCTTTTGGTGTTGGGGATGGTAGTTCTTTAGTCACTGCTACAATCTGTAGATCTAGGTCTGCACCTTCTTCTTGTTCCTCTTCTGAGTCTGAGTATGGTAGGTTCAATATGTTCTCACTGTGTGTTGTAACTTCCTGGGACTTCTCACTAAAATCCAAGTTTCTTTTAACTTTATTGGCTTTGGAAGAGGAGGGAGGCTGTTCTACTACTGCCGGGGATATAGCCCTTCTCTTTCTTCTCCCACTCCTTGGTGTGCTAGAATTTTTGGCAGGAGACTTCCCCTTATCTTTTGGCTGAAGTCCTGTTTCAAATCCATTCCAAAACAAGAAATAAGTCCATGCCATATTCCTCCTTTTCAAAAACTCTTGGATCAACAGTTGGATAAGGCCATGGTGAGACATCCTTCCAGCAATCTTGGTTGGCTGAGCCTTCACCTGGTGTGCCATTTTTCCCAAACTCCTGTGTAAGTAAAAGGGAAAATTTAGTGGGATTTTACCTGTGAAGTGGTTCATTAATTTAAAATGGTAGATAATGGCTCTATTATATCTTCCTTCACATCCACAATGGACTTCAGTAGTTGCTGCCACCTCTCTTCTAACCAGGAGGATGGCACACTCTTCTTCCACACCACTCCTCTATGCTCAAGCTTTAGGTAAGACCTGAACTCTACATCCTCTGGTATGGTGGTTTCGAACCACTTTTCTCCTATTCCAGGGAGTTCAGTCACTTCAGTAATTAGGGTTTCATCTATGTGGAATTCCTCTTTGCCTATGACTGCCTTGGAGCCATCAAATGAGAGAGCAAATGCCTAAGCCACTTGCTGATGTGAACCTTGTATCTTCTTACAAAACCTATAGCAACTAGCATCCTGGAAAAGTTTACAGACCTCTGGATGTGCTTCCAGATAGCTGATATCTCCCAATTCTTGCCTGAGAGTAGGTCCTCCCTTCTTCATCTTGTTGAATGCAACTCCTGGGTACCTGCAAAAATAAGTTTAAGTTTTGTATGACAGTATTTTAGCAGGCTACTTCTCAGAGACGGATTTCTGGTGGAGAGAAATGCTCAATTTGAGGGTGGGGTGTACTGAATATTTGGAACTGATTATGAGGGTTTTATCCTTCATGATTGAAGCTGAGGTCAAAGGGTGATGTCTTCAGTTTATCTTTTGGAGACCCCTTGCCCAACAATGATGTCAAAATCAGTCTGGATACTCGTTGGGCCTTTCTACAGCTCTGTGGATAGGTGAAGGGAGAAAGAGGGTTTCATCACCTCAGTCATCATCAATTTCACATAACGACATTATTACTCATTCCCTCATGTAGTTACATAGCCTCATGTCCTTTCGGTGGTTTATCACGCCTTGTAATGATCACTGCTTGGCTGACAGGGTCTGATTTGACCGATTTCTAACCATTTCCATTTTTACCTTTTCGGTGGTTAACAGCCTTCGAGAGTTTGTTTGCTAGCTTCCAAAATGATGGCTTTCAATGGCTAATGAAATGATATCCATTTCTCCTAAGCCACTGAAACCATTTACCCCATGTCGCAGTGAAAATCAGTGTTTGGTGGATAGTGGTATCCTTGAAAAACCCTTTTAATTGCCGAAAACCCGTCCTTCTGGTGGCTAATGAAATGCCAGAGCTTTTGCCTAAGCCATCGAAAGCGCTTTTTCCCTGATGTCTTTTTTCCTGCTTTTGGCGGTTAACGCCCTTCTGGAAATGTTTACTAAGCTACCGAAAGAAACACTTTTTGGTGGCTAATGAGATGTCGACGGTTAAAACCCTTCTTGGACTGTTCACTGAGCTGCCGAAAGCAACACTTTTCGGTGGCTAATGAGCCATATGAAGTCTCGCCTAAGCCACCGAAAGTGTCTTTACCATTTACTCGCTCCGGACCGCTTTCGGTGGTTTACTTTTATCCTGCATTAAACTGTTAGTTGCCAAAACAAAGCCTTTCGATGGCTAATGAGATATTAAGAACCCCGCCTAAGCCATCGAAAGACAAAATTTACAATTTCTTCAACCATAGCACAAACAGAGACCTTCAATTTGTTAGTCATCTTTACATCTTTCATTACATGACTTGAATTCTTCATACTGCCAAAATTTTTATTTTATTTTGGGAGATAACAATGTGTTTAATATGGTTGTTGAACAAAGTAGTTGTGGATAGCTACAAGGGCTTGTAAATAAGTCTCAAGTTTATACACAACATGCATACACGAGATCAATTGGAATAGTATCTATAGTAGTTGGCTTGATTGAGGGTCTCAACTATCCAATGTGATCCAACTGGTCATTATGCGCATCATTATCATCTCGGTTGAGATGCAGAACTGAGTTAGTAGTTCTGGAGCCAACTTAGCAATTACGGAAACTCTTCAAACAACCTGGAATTTGATGAGTCAGCCAAAAATCGTGCCTAATCATTTTGTATCATATAAGTTCACCATAGCCTGGAGAAGTGTTTGCAATCCACGACATAAACCTCTTTAATTAGTCAATGTAACAACTTGAGAATCGATTGATTAACTATATTTGTTAATTGGTTGAAACCGAAGAACATGTTGTTTGTCTGTCCACTGGTTTTTTGATGTAAAAAATTCTCGACCTTCCCTAGGGAAGGTTAGACATAATTTGCACAAAACTATTGAACCTATCTATAACCAGAACTATTGAACTATTGCATTGTTGGTTTCTAATGTGTTGAGTGATTTTGTGTGAGTGAGTGGATTTCCCAACTCTTGTCTCTGAAGGAAGGGCCCCCTTTAGAATATAGGTGTTGTGATTTAGGATCTTTTCTTTTCCATAATTTATAATTGAGTGGTGTGGTTATTGGTTTCCATTTACAGAATTGTGTGTTTTCCTATTAACATCTACAAGAGTGATTGAATCAATTATTTATTTACAGTTACTTTCAATTGTGTGTAGTTGAATAATAAGAGGATTGTTTGTATTGTGGACACGTGATTTGGGAAGAATTATATATTGGAGGATTAGTATTGTTTAATGGTTTCTCGGATGTTAGATTATAGATCTGATAAGTTTTAACATGCTTAACTTTCCTACAATTTTGATTCTGTTCAGTTTCTCTTTATCTTGGATAGATTAGCTGTTGGGTTATTCTGCACTTGTTCTTTTTATAGAGTTGATTTTAGCTAGAGTATTCACTTGATTATGCTATTATATTTCCTTTCTGCAACTGTGATTGAGAGTTTTATTGGATTTATATTAGTAGTATATAGAAGTTGTGAGTTCAGTTGATTTTTTTTCATAGTGTAGTTAGTTACAAAATCCTTCCCTTCTTTTCTTGTAGCAGTAATCAATTTCATATTCTTCCACTAATTTATTTGAATTTTCTGATTCAGCTCCAATTTATTGATTAAATTCCTCTTTCTTTTAAAGATCATCAAAAACATATTGTTTGTCATAGATTTTTTCAGGTGGATCATAAGTTCTTATAGAACCTGGCTTGATGATTAATTATTAGTTTTCAATTTCTTTCCAAGTTACTTAGAAGGTAAAAAAGCCTTGTCATTTTGGTGTCATTGTCGCGCAATTTCCAAGGACATTGTAGTTTTTGTTGGTTTCTTTAGTTTTCAAAGGTGTGATTGTTTGATTGGTTCTTGAGTTATGTTGTGTGTGATATTTATTTTTTGGAGTGTTTTTTGTGTGATTTAAGATGAGGAACAAGTAAGACGCAAATATGACATCACTATGGTATTGCTACAGTGTGATATCCTATTGCGCATCCTTGTGATTCTGAATCATACTGGTTATTCATGCATAGAATCAGAGAACAACACCCCCACCAAATACTAACTATGCAGGAAGTTTAGTAACAGGTGGAAGTAACCCGGGGTAGTCATAGAGAAGACCAACTCCTATTTATATCCTGAAACCAAAGGAGTCCGTGGAAGTGGGAGTGAAGGAAGATTTTGAACATTCCACCATTCTCACAAGAATAATTGTTTCAAAAATTTAGGTTTGGGGTGAGCTTCTAGTGATAGAATCTATTTGGTAAGAAGAATATTCTAACTAGCCTGGTGTTGACATTAAGTCAAACGAGGAATAGAAATTTGCAGAATTTCCATTGTCTAAAGGATCAGCAACATTAGAAGGTTTTTGGGTAAATATGGATGGAGGAGGTGAATACATTCCAAAAAGAGAGGAAAAAACTAGGGGAGAAACAAGCACCAGAACAAGCACTTTTGAATTTTCGATCAGAAATCTAGGGTCTACACTCATAGCCCAAATAAGAACAGCCCACACTCAACCTTTCCAAACTTCTATGGCATGGATAGTGAATACCCAAACACATTATTGTTTGAATTTGATGTCATCTATAGGAGCTATGACTATGTTACATATCCCCAGAAATTGAAACCCTTCCCATCCACCTTGAAAAATCAAGGATTCTATTGGTTTATGGGGTTGGAAGGAGACAACATATCAACCTAGGAATAGATTAAGAAGACCTTCTTGGATAAATATCATAATTATTGTAAGGATTAAGACCAGAAGGAAGTAATTTTTAAGATGAACCAATAGGAGGATGAAAGCTCGGAATATTACCTAGAGAGATTTCAGTACAACTTGCAGAGGTCGAGAAAGAATGCATTAAACGATGACACATTAAAAAATATGTTGTTATAAGGGTTCATAGATGATTGTATCGAGGTCTTAAATTTAATGGGTGTAGGAGATGTGGCCCTATTGAAATATGTAGAAATATGTGATCTATGCAAAAGATACCCGAGGAACTATTCTAGATCAGGAAGAGAAGATAGATATGCAACAAATAGAGTCACCAAGACTTCAAGGGAAGGTATTTAAAGTATGGAAATTGGTAATCTCTTGGAGGATTTCAAGACAAATATAATCAATTGTCTGATTTCTCAATTAAATGAACTTCATGTAAAGAAGAGACAATAGGAAGAAGATTGATCCATGGAAATATTCTGCCCTAATTATAGAAAGAAGCATCCCATGAAGGACTACCCTATAGATAGAGTGGAAATATACCTCATTTGTGATCAAGATCACCCTACAAAATACTGCCCCTCGCTTCCAGGACTGAAGGCTATATATGTTGAAGCAGTAGAAAAAGGAGAACCTATATGCTTCATATCCTAAAAGCATCCATGGTAGCCTTGAATTCTAGGTACGGTGTCATATCAAATGCAAAAAATTTATCCTTATTGAAATAACGCATAGAAACCAAAAACACCAAAACTATCCCAACCCTGGTACCCTCCCATGCCTCAATAACCTTGGACACCTCAATATCTACAAAACACCCCATGGCAACCAAATTGGAGAAATACAACCATTGGAAACCAAGAATAAACTCATCTACAACCTCCTCACCAGTCAATTTCTAGCCATACAACCACCCCCACAACCTCAACTATCACTACCTTTGGGAAACCCACCTCCTATACCACTACTCCCTATAGAGCTCACCCCTAACCCAAATAATAAAGTGGGCAATCTAGTAATGGTTGCAAATCCAATAAATTATCCCACCTATTCCATTTCCTCAGAGGACTGCCTCGATATCCAATTGTGTTCTGGCATAAATATCAATAAGACTACCTATTCCTTAATTACAAAAGAGGATATTGAAAAAATAGTAGAAACTACACCAAATCAACCAGAGGAAAACCTACTACCCATCCCTCCCATGAGGCCACAAGTAGTAGAAGAAAAACAACACCGACCATATCCTGAGCGGTTAACTATAGATAAACCATTGACTTATCTAGAATTAGGTAATGTATGCATGAATATTCCATTGTTTCAATCCATTAAAGCCATCACCATTTATTCTAAAGTCATAAAATATTTATTCCTTAGAAAAATGTGAAGGGAACAAAAATATCTCCAAACAATCCATATTGTGGGAGATGTAGCATATCTATTGATGGGAAATACCCTTGCTTCTAAATATTCAAACCCTGGAAGTCTTGTTGTGAATGTATAAATAAATGGTGTGTCCATCTCTAACACATTGATAGATTTGGGAGTTTCCTTTAAAGTCATGATGAAGCAGACAATGGAAAAGCTAGAGCTCACAAATTTAAGAGAAACCACTACTGTCCTACATTTGGATAATCAATCTTCTATTAGACCAGAAGGTATTATAGAGGAATTTGTGACATCAGTGGAATCATGGTAATACCTTCTAGACTTCATGGTTCTACATACCAAATCAAATATTGGAGGACATCCTTTTATTCTTGGACAACCATGGTTGGCCACTACTCACACCTACATTGGTTGCCGATTAGGAAACATGAGGATTTATCATGGTGGTGCTATTAAAGAAATCAAATTGTACCCCTCTTCTAATCCAATGATAGAACAAGAACTTCCACTATGGATGTATGGTGAAGAGTTAGATGAAGAAAATAAGGCGCAACAACTTTTTATGATTGAAAAATTTATTATAGGAAAGGAACAAACAAAGGATGGCATGATCAATAAGATCATCGTAAGTTCTAGTACTTATTTATATACTCTTAATACATTGAATCTAGTATTTTCCACTTAAAGAATGGTATTGTTACAAGTTCTTATACAAATCCTAACAACAATCCCAAGTCCCTCATTGATCCCGTGATTAAGGAAATTGAAATTGAACTAGGAAATAAATTCAAGATAAACTCCACATTAACATATGAACAAAAAAAACTCATCAATGTATTGCAGAAGCATAAAAATGCATTTTATTTGGATTACAGAGATATGAAAGGCCTTCACCCTGATTTTTTCACACATCATATTCATATCACGGATGATTGCAGACCAATCAAACAACCACAACGTAGAATGAAACCCTGCAGTACAAGAACTTGGAAAAGTAATTATTAGATGCATAAAGGTGAACTTGTGCCTTAGTGGTGAAAATTGCATGATGATTCTTACAAAACAATTTGTTTTGGGCCATATCATTTCACTAGAGGGGATCAAAGTAGACCCAAAAAATATACAGGTAATCCTCAGCCTGCTAGTTCCCCAAAAACAGAAAGAGGTACATAGATTTTTTTGGATATGCAGGCTATTATAGAAGGTTTGTGCAGAATTTTTCAAAAAGTGCATGTCCTCTATTTTTGCTTATGTCTAAATACGTAAAGATCAAATGGTCTTATTATTGTCAAAAGGTGTGGGAAACATTAAAACAAAAAGAGTCAACAACGCCTGTAATATGTGGGCCCAATTGGTCCCTACCTTTTATAATATCAACAAACTCTTTTGACATATCCATTGGTGGATTTATCGGTCAACAAGAAGGACAAAATCCATATTCCATCTATTGCATCAACAAAAATCTGACCTTCTTGGAACTAAACTACATAGTGACGGAGAAGTATTTCCTTGTTGTCATCTATGTTGTCAACAATTTCCTTCATTACATTACTGGTTACCTAGTAACTATGCACACCAATCACTCTGCCATTAAATACCTCATGAATAATTCTATCACTAATGGCAGAGTGACTAGGTGGCTATTGTTATCACAGGATTTTGACATCTCAATTGTAGAGAGACCAGGAAAATATAATTTAGTCACTGATTTTCTATCTAGATTAACTAATAATGATGAATCAACACCTATTGATGATGTATTTCTAGATGAACACTTGTTTTTTGTGTCTACTAATACACCTTGGTTTTCATACATTGCAAACTATTTGGCTACAAGTAAACTACCAATCAATATATCACCAAACGAAAAGAAACTAATTGTGCAACACAACTGTAGATTCTACTGGATTGAGGGCTATATTCTCTACACTGGTAATCCATTAATATGTTTGAGAATATGATATCTAATACATTCTAAGAACCTTTCATGATGGCCCTTGTGGTGGAAATTTCACAAACAAATGAACTACCCATAAAATCCTATGATTTCGCTATTATTTTCCTACCATATTCAAAGATGCACATGACTATGCACGAAGCTGTGATAGCTTACAAGAATGGGGTATCCAGTTCAACGAGACAAATTCCACTTCAGACCTAGCTCGCAGTGGAACTGTTCGAGAAGTGGTTGCTATACTTTGTTGGTCCTATCAACCCCCCATCTAGGAATAAATCATACATCATAGAGTGTACAAAATATAGGACAAATTGGGTAGAATACATGGTACTTCCCAAGGAGACATATCAAGGGGACCATACTTCCTATATGTAGAAATATTTGTTAAGTTTTGAGTTCCGCGGAAGATAGTAAGTGATAGGAGATCACAGTTCACATCCAAACTCATACAATATTTCACAAAAAAATACCATATAAAAATCATAGTCACTTCCCCATATCACACCCAAGACAATGGGCGCATGGAAGGCACAAAAAAATCCTAGAGTCTATACTCACCAAAATAGTGCATATTCAAATGAAGAGATTGCGTCGACAAATTGTTAGATGCCTTATGAGCTTACATGACAACATGGAGAAGCACCACAGGCCTAAAACCTTATGAATTAGTTTATGGGAATCAATTCAGACTGCCAATGAAGTTGAAATCAAGGCATTAAGGACTGCATTTCAATTAGGCATGGACTTAATAGAAGCTCAATAGAATCACTTGAAAAAAATTATTGAGCTTGATGAACTTCATTTGGAAGTATCGAATACACAACTATTGTTAAAAAATAGAGGCATAAATGCCATGATCAATTCATCAAACCTAAACACTTTCAGGTAGGCGATTGGAATCTACTTTACGACTCCATATTCAAATATTTCAAAGGAAATATCTGCACCCACTAGTTGGGACCTTATGAAATTGAAGCAGTTTACGACAATGTTACAATCAAAATTCGAACATGTTGATACCTGGAAAATCCTAGGTACCGACAGTAGGGATTCTCCCCAATAACTGCTCCCAAATAGTCCGCTTATGTTTGGTACGGGGAATCCGTCTAGTTTGCGGTCCAGCTACTGTAGATTTAAGTAACGACTTAAATCTGTTTTACCGGTTGCGGCCTGGTCCACCTTTTATGTGTATTTTATTTTATGTTTTATAATGATATGCAAGTGCCTAAATTTAAATGCAATTTGATTAGGAAGAAAAGGGTTCACAATGTGATGTGTAGGTTCTTACCTCCTGTCTTATCTCGTTTGTTCCTGAATCATAGAAATCAAATAATAGCTAAACTAACCTATCTAAAACTAACTAACCTATCCCTAGGGAGCAAGATAGCAATTCTTATGAGTAATGTACTGTGTTCCACGCATATAGAATCTTACAAATAGCTGATATAATTCATTATACACATAAAACAACATAAATATAAACAGAGGGATAGCTCAGTGTTGATTAAAACATTCATTACTGAATTTGTTGCATAAGCTTCATCAAATAACAGGAAATCATTCATAACATAGAAGTAATTCACAAGTCAGAACGATCTCACAGGTTTGCAGAATAAGCTGAAACAGAAATAATTCTACATTCAACCATCCACACAGCATGCATTTGAAACTTGAACAACTCCTTCTCCAGCAAAAATAAAATCAGTCCTTCTTTATTATAAAATGAAATAGTTCTTCTTACATAAACCCTTTCACATAAGAGAGCATGGAAAAGTCCTTTCTTATTCGATTTTACCTATACTTATACATTCCCAAATGACCTTTGATCTATTTGCCCTTTGGGATTCCTTCACATATCAGTTACAAAAGGATTTGTCATCTAGTGTACTTGCTAATTAAGACAAAATACAAATATTACAAAATAGGCTTCCCAGGTGTCAATAAGACAAAAAAATTTATGTGTACTTGGCTCACTCATCAATAAAATGCTTCCATGCCATAGCAACCGTAACTAGTTTCTCAAAGTATGATGGCTCCAAAAATCTGACAGTAACTTCGTGATTCATAGCTTGATCCTTTATGTTAGCCATTATAGCTGGAAGTAATTGGAACTGATATTCCAACCGACAGTTGTTTACTACCGCTTTAGCAATTACACTTTTAAGCACCTTGTTGTCCAAGCTTTTAATCAGTTGTATGCCCAACTCATCTTCCTGCAATCTATCATGCAATTGTTTCAAATGTTCTTCATGTGCAGGAAGTTCATCTAACCTTTTCTTTGATGATGTTTGGCACCTATTGTGAGTTGCAAGTACCTTATCACAAAACTCCATGCACTGGACCTTAGTTTTCTTGACTGCCTCTAACAACTTCTTAGCATTTTTATTACCAAAGCCTATCAATTCGTATTCAAGCTGCATTATCTCTGAATCTTTGACTGGTGCATTCGTTGGGGGCTCCTTGGTTGTTTCCAACCATGTTAATCTTTCTTGAATAATTTCCATGACATTCTGAGTCCTGTCTCTGGATTGAGAAGATATGACTGAGATTTCCTCTAGTCTAGCTTCTACTTGCCTGACCTTCACAACCTCCTTTGTGATCTAGAACTGCATCTGATATATTTTTCTCCTGAGCATAAGAGCATGCTTTTTTAAAGGTGCTAGGTCCGTTCTTTGTTCGTTTGCAACCTTCAACAACACCTCCAATGAGCTCTTTTGATCCTATAGTGCCACCACTTGGGCTTCATATTGTCCTGCCTCCTGTTCAGCTGTAGAATTCTCTGTTTCCAACTATGTAATTTTCTTTTCCAACTCCCCTTTTTCTTTAATCAGGTTCATGTTGGACTGCTTAAAATTGTCCTACTCCTCTCCCAGAATTTGGTAATATTGCTCCAACTTTTCATAGTCTGAGAGAGTATCTTCATACTTTCTCTTGGATTCTCTATCGACTCTTTCCTCTTTCTTCAAAACTGCTTTCATCTCGACCATTTTTCCCTTGAACTGTTCAAGGGTCTTTGTAAGTTTATCAATATTGTGAGAATTTCCGTATGTAGATGCAATTCCCATGGAAGCCATTTGTTTCGGATTATATTCAAAAAAATTTACAACTGTTTTCTCTGTGATTGTGGTGATCGGGGCTCGGTCTCCCCTTTTCATATTCTTTTCTATTCTCCAAATGATTGACTTCATTTTGGGATTGAACTGTACGTCCTCCAGACATGCCACATCATACTCTTTGGATGGGTTAAATGGTACTAATCCCATTTCAACTATGGGAAGACGGCCTCTTGTAAGTATGGTTCCTAAAGTAGATGGGAGGGCTTCAGGGTTATCTTGGGCATGGCTATGCTCTGGGTCTTCACCACCTAGATCTTCTTCGTTTTTATTACTTTGTTCCTTGGTGCAGTTTTCTAGGTCTTGTCCTTCTAGTCCTAGATTCAAAGCTTCTCGAGCTATGGCCTTTTCTAGCTCAGCAATCTTACCTTGGATGGATTCTTCTTTCTTTCTCTTTTCTTCCCTGGAAGCTTCTTCTTCTTCTTGTTTTTCCTCAGCTAAGATCTTCTTTGCTTCTGCTGCCAATCTGCAAGCACTCTCTTCCTTGGCCTTCTTTACAGCTTCTTCCTCTTGCTTGTTCGGTTTTGGATTGTTGCTGCTTCTCCCCTTAACTCCAGAGGTCTTCTTTTTCAAATGATTACTCAAAGTAGCCATGCTATAAACATTCCTATATACCTTCTCCTCCTTGTCTACATAGTCTGTATATTCAAAATTAATCTTATGAGCTGTGACCTTACCTTGGGAGTCATTTCTATGAAAGCTCCTTTCTCTGAAATTGAAATTCTCTAGTTCCCTGACGAATTATGGAGCTCCCTTAACCTTGGAAAACTTGTAGCTTCTCACACAGAATGGTACTGATGGGAACAAAACCTTCTTCAAATCAAACAAATAATTCCCAAAACCATCCAAAAAACTTGTCTAACCACTTCCTTGTGCACTATGTAATTAGTTGCGTATTTGGGAAGCAATGAGGGGGATTTGGTTCCCCCATACATCCTTAGATATGTACCTTCTTGGGAGTAGAAGTAATCCCGATATTCCTTGATGGATTCTAAATCCCCTTTAGATAAACATGGACACTCCTTCAGGAAAATCAGCTGATACAGGGGTATCAAAAATTCTTCACATATCAACTGGTAATGACTATGATACTTATGAGCCCCCAGTATCTGGTATGCTATGTATATAGGGGATTTTCCCCCTTTCCACACACGGTTGAGCTTCTCGAACATGTGATGGCAGAGTATGCAGTCTATTAGAAAAGAAGACATGTAAAATTATGATTTGCTTTGCTGCAAGCCTTCCTGAGCTACTTTGATGCATTTGGCCAAGTTCCTGGACACTATATTTGCCCAATTAAAAATTCTTTCTTCCATGGCTACTTAGTACATAAGTGGGATCCAACCAAAATTATAAAGTTTCCCATCAGCTCTACCATAGAGTCTGCTCAACATCAGTGCTATTATTCTGAAAGGAGTCCGAAGATGAGCAGTCTCATACTCTGCAGATTATTTGTGTCGAAACGTCTTTCCCTCAGCCACCATCATCTTCGCTATGGATATATAACCAAGATGTAGGATTTTAACCCATTTTGTTGTCACACTGGTTTCTTTTTCTGGTAAGCTGTAAGTTGTTGCTAAAATGATGGTGTGAAGGATGCGAATACTTTATTCTCTACATCGTTCATAATCATCCCTGTGGCATCTACTCTTGGCAAGATCCACCCAATGAATTCTTATACTCTTGGCATCTACTCTTAGTGTTCCCAGATCGCAATATGTTTTCATACACAACCAGGTCTTCTAACCCTACCTCCGGGACCTTCTTTTCCTTGAGCATGTGGAACATCTGACCCCACTTGAAATTGGGTTCAACTGCAATTATGGCCTTTGTATCCTCATAAATTATTTCTACCTTTTTCATGGGCATAGCTTTGGACATTTCTAAATTTGAATCGTATTCAACAATCTTGGGCTTCTTCTTCCCTTTCTTTGTCATGGTGTCTCAGGTGAGTTGTACCTGTGACAAAACATAGTTGTCTTAGCATTTGCATTGTAAACTAAGGACTGTATTTTGAATGAAATGATGAAAGCAAAATGAATAATCATATACTAAGAAATCAAAACCTTCATTTTGTCTTACTCTATCATTTTCATCCAATGAGGCAGGAAGCACATGAAATGGGTTAGGGATACAATTGACACAACAATCATTGGACATGGGAAAGCTTCTCCCTTTACACTTTTAGAAGGAAAACCCCCACTCAGCAATACCCCCCCTACCTGTCACATACCCCAATTTTGTGAAATTATGTAATTTGTTTTATTTTATTTTCTGAGACATTATGTTAAACTTAATCCTAAGTAGGGATTGATGACTCAGCAGAGTCAACAGTTATGGAGTGTAATTGAGAATATTTTATTAATAATAAATAAATAATGGAGACAACAGCATGGGAGAGCTGTTAAAAGAGGTTACTGGTCAAACTGGTTGTTGGAACTAGGTGGAGAGGCAAAGGACAAGTGGCAGCATCCTCAAGCACTTCCTAAGTTGCAGGTGGCAACTTCCCTATATTTGGGGTCATGATTCCCCAAGAAAGTGGAATGTGAGCAGGTGGCTCATTAAATGACAGTTATCCCAATTAAGACCTAGGAAATCTTTAAAAGTACTCAATGAAGAGAGCTCAGGCTGCTCAGTTTTTATTCCAGGAAGAATTCAATCAGCTGAATGTTATTCAGGAATTTCATTTGAGGAAAAGGGAAAGATAGTAAGGAAGTGATTTTGAGTGAATGTTTGCAGAAACTTGATGCTGATTACAGCTAGTTGAGTTGAGGGAACTGACTAAGAATTCTGAGTTGATACATAGTTGAAAGATTGTATCTTTTTTGCTGCACCTAGTTCCAATCCAGGGAGACCAGAGCAAGCTCGGGGGTCCTGAGAAGTCGCTGTTTGAGCGCTCTCCAGGAATTTGGTAGGGAGGAACGGCCTCCCATTACTGTTGTTGTCCACAGCATTAAACAGGTTTTTCATTCATATCTTTATGTCTTTCTGTGTATAAATAGATAAATGTTATGATTATTTAAATGTCTGAAAAATTGTTTAGTACTTTGAAATGTTAGTAGAAAAACTTGTTAGTATTACTGTGTTTTTCCACATCTGATATCATCAGATAGTACTCTAGCACAGTATCTCAAAGCTTAGAAGAAGTATTCTTCTAAACCGAGTTCCCTAATTTATTTACAGTCATTAAAATTGCCTTACTGTTTATTTTCTTTTATTTAGCTATCCTTCTACAGCTTTTAATTAAATCTAAAACTGTAACTCTGTTTCTCTGGAAATTTTTAACTATACATGAAAAAGATAGATTAAGCATGCTTTTAGTATGAGTTATAATCGTTTTCTTCTGTTTAAAATAAATACATTACGGATTAAGGATTTAGGTATTTATCAGTTAAACTAATATAATTACAGTATTGTGTAGTAATCTGTATTGTAGTAAAAAAATTACCAGAATTTCTGTACCCAATAATGTTTTCAGTTCAGATAAAAACATACTTCACAAACTGTTATCTTTAAAAATAGATACTATTTTATGTTTATGTGTTTATATTGATATTATAACAAGTTTACTTAAATATTATATAAGTACTACAAGAAACATTAAAATTCAAAAACTAGTAATAATATATCACATTAAACAATACTCTTATTTACATCAAGAAATAGTATTGTTTTCTAGTAACTCTGTTTCTAGAAATTACAATATAACATAATGTTATATAAGTAATAATTATATAGATAATTACATACAAATAAAAATTTAGTATATTAATATACAGAATAG
>LPNX010197641.1:6084-67416 GCA_001517045.1 Pseudotsuga menziesii | reverse complement strand
TTTGATTAAAAATTTGGGTGGGAAAGACATTAAATTTTGTAGTTGGAGTATCATTAATGTTTGAATTCACTCGCGGGCTTTTGCTTTAAAGGACATCGACCNTTTGATTAAAAATTTGGGTGGGAAAGACATTAAATTTTGTAGTTGGAGTATCATTAATGTTTGAATTCACTCGCGGGCTTTTGCTTTAAAGGACATCGACCGAGGTATTTAAATAGCTCGGTCGAGGTTCATACCTCAGTCGAGGGCTTAAAAAAACAGACTTAGCCCACATTCAAACAAATGGAAAATTTCCTGTGCCTTACAGAGGTGTAAACCCTGCCATTCCTAGCACATAACTGAGCGGAGTTGATACCGATAGATTCACCAACGAATATTCTATCCATTAACGTATCATACACGCATTTTGGCATTCATATGATATTTATTTTTTAATTACTTCCAAAACTTATACTTAGAAAACCACACTGCAACTTCGAAGCAGCTCAAAGAAAAATCCGCAGAGTTTAAAATGCACAGCCAAAAAATTCTTAAAAATGCACACATCACATATCGACGTGTCCTCTTCAAAAGGGTATCTTTGTTTTTTCAATTTTTGAAAAAATAGAAAAAATTCCTTTACGTGGACAAATATGTGTTTAAAACGATGCTGAAATCGAATGTGGTCACTTTCGAAAAATAATAAATAATTGTATAATGCAAAAAAAATTAACAAAAAAATATGCACATCACACTGCATTTTATGTAGATCATGCTCATATATTTATTTTTTTTAAATTATTAATGCAAGATTGAATTACTCTACATGGACACGAGCCACTTATTAGCTTCTTCAAATTTTTCAGGTCACACAGTTCATTAAATGAAAAAATTCACACATTAAATGACATCAGAATATTTTAAAAAAAATATCACTATGAAGCCAACATAATATTCTACAATTTGTTTTCTTACTGCAAGTCAAAATTCACATGGCATATATGCGTTTTGAGGGCTTCTATCTAGCACATGAGTAAAAAATCAGGTTTTCATCACCAAATTTGGCCAAAAAGTGTTACCCATCTTCATGGAATCACCCACATGATACCTGAGATCGACACAAACAGGTCAATCCAATGGCTGAAACGGCACTGAAAAAGGCCTCCTACATCATTAGTTAGGTAAAAAATGGTCCAAAATGATTAGAAATTGTCGAAACTATAGGAAAGGGGGTAAAAATTTTCAAAAATTTGAAAATTTTCTATAAATAGTAAACAATTCAAAATATTATAAAACTTTTGAAATTTTTACCCATTTAAGCTCATATTTTCAACAGCGAATTCCAGGAGATCCAGCCGGTGGAATCCACTACCATTTCTTCTAGGTACTTACCCATGCTCTTATCTTCCATTTCAATGCAATTTTTATCAAATTCCATGGTCATTTGAGTTTTCTAGGCCAAACTAAAAAGGGCTCTGCGGCCCACATAGAAATCGAGGGTTTTTCCATGTATAGGGCTGGATATATGTACAAAATTCCCCCATAGATGCATACATACATGGCTGTTTGGAAAACAGTCACGTATGAGGCCGCGCATAAGGTTTTTTAAGTAATCTAATAGGAAAACTTGCAATTTTTTGTGCAGGATGGTCCTAGAGTGGAGAGAGCGTGAACATGGTGAGGTAGAGGAGGTAGTAAGGGCCAATCTAATGGCTCAACAAGCTCTATGTGCATGTGGAATCTATAAGTTTTGGTGTCTTGGTGGTTTGAGGGCCAAACCAAGGCTACTGCAGATGCTGGTGGATTACTGGGATCTAGACTCTGAGTCCTTCTAGATAGATGGGATGTCCCTCACTATAGAGGTGGAAGATATATACTTTATTACTGGGATTTCTTGATGGGGGGAAGTAGTGAACCTTCATTCTTGTGGTGGGCCAGGAGGTGGCCTGAGTATCGATAAGTACATTGCGATGTACTACTCTCTAGACACAAAGAAGGTGGGGAGTCAGGTCCCTACCAATGCTATACAGGTGCTAGGACTAAAGGACATAATATTGACATTGGGTAGGATAGTAGGCTTGGCATCACTCCACCAGGCCTAGTGGCCTTTAATTTTCTATGCAGTGGAGTGCATGAGACCCACGATCTATGACTGGAGCACTACACTACTGAGCAACATGAAACATCAGCTCAGTGAGTGTAAGGTGGGTAGAGTGCAGAACTTCGGGTTCAACAGTATACTGAGCACATTTTTCTTCAAGCGTGTTCTAGGATTGAGCCCCAGAGTTTACCTTCCTCTTCACAGGGTTCGAGATCTGGCCCAACGACATTGGGCAGATGCGATGCAAAGACTAGGTGGAGGTAGGGTGGCCAACCCCTATCTATCTGATTTCTTTCCGTGGTGGCGGCAACAGATAGTTTCCATTGATGACTACCCCTATGCAGGGATCAATTTCCGTGGGGAATCGGACATGCTGCTACCACCAGGATCAGAATATGGCGATATAGATAACGAATCTCGACCCTCTCTTTTTAAATTTTTGAGTTATTTAATTTTTTTGTGTTTTCTAATCATATGGAATCAAAAGACATATTTTTGCGTGAAAATACATAGTGACATCTACCATTTGTGTTCAGATGTGGGACCACGGTGGCCGGAAGGCTTCCCTTATCATAAATGGAGGGGAAGATGAGATGATATCATGGGTGTGGATGCGGAGCGGACTCTCCAAAGAATTCATACCAATTTTGTGAGGTTGACACACAGGGTTTCCATGGCGCAAGTCGAGGACTTTCTTGAGGCTATGCAGCGCCACGTGGTGGGTGTACCACGAGCATGGGTGTGATTATTCCGATGGCTAGCTAGAGCTGTAGTGACCTTCCATGATCACAACCCCCTTTCTCCTCCATACGATTAGATACCTGGGAGTCTATACTTTTTGTACTATCGTGTATTATATGTTGGTGGATTGAGAGCCCCATTTTTGTATCATGACACTATGTATTACCACATTTTGGATGTTATTTTTTATGGTGATTGGTTTACTTATTTACATGTGTAAAAAATGTGTTTATGATGAATTTATTGTGTATGAAACAAATGCCAATCTAAAACGTAGTTAGCATATGAGTAAGCAACTTGATTATTAATTCTTGGAATGTGTATGTATGTTATATTGTCAAATTGCCATTCTAATAATCTCACATGTAAGAATATTCTTAATAACGTCGAATCTCTAACATGGTACAAACCATTAAGCTGTGACACTACTAACTCCGAATCAAGACGTACCTCAAGACAGAGAATGCCATGTAAAATGGCATCTCGTAGAAGCTCAATAACGGAACTATATTCAGCAACATTGTTGGAAGATGGCCGCAAACATATGCCTCCTGAAGACAGTACCTGACCCATAGGAGTATAAATCACCCAAGCAGTAGAGGCTGAGTGTTGAGTGTGAGGGCTTGCACCATCCACGAATCCTATGTAGGTGGAAGATTCCATTGACATCTGCCAAAAGAAATTGAAACTAATCACAAACCCGATCACTATAATAAAAAGACCTAACTATGGAAAAATATACAATAATATACAATAACCAGCCTTGGATGAGAATCATGCATATTAATTCTTAAGATAGATCCCATTTCTAGGCTCCTCCAAGGTCGTTCCCTCATAATCCACTAACTCATAATCACCCTTCTCTAACACACATTTGACCATGTAAGGACCCTACCACATGGGATTAAATTTTCCTGCCCCCAAGGGTTCTTTCGGTTGATCCCACAAAAGGACCAAGTCTCCCTCACTAAACCTCCTTGGACGGATAGAATTATTGTACTGGACCTTTACGCGACGTTTATTTACTTCTAGAGCCACCAAGGCATCCCGATGCTGCTCATCAAGTTGCTAAAGGTGGACCAAACGCTCCTCCAATGGTGAAGTGTCTGGTAAGAGTTCTACAACTAGATTCAAAGAAGGAATCTCGCATTCAACCAGAAATATCAACTCCACTCCATGTACAAGTTGATATGGAGAAAAACCCATGGCAGTCTTAACAGCGGTTCTATATGCCCACAAAGCAGGATATCATATGATGTGCCAATTATTCTTACTTTGTGCGATGGTTCATTAGAGAGTGGATTTGAGGTGAGTAGGGACCTTAAATGTTTGTAAATATATTATGATATCCCCATACCATGGGTCTAAAATTGAGATTAAGAAGATGTGCTCATTGACAAATGTATCTTCACAAACCATCTTCTCGGACTCGCTTGGGAAATCCGATATTAGCTTTGCAAAAATCGCCGATTTCTTCTATTTTGCCGAAACAAATTCGAGATCGAATTCCTGCACGATGACAATCCATTTATTATATTTTCCCCAAATCATCCTTCGAATGAGGATGAATTGAAATAGATTGACATGGGCTACAACCAAGGTCTGGCGAAGGAGAATATAATGTATCAACCATTGAACCACATGTACAGTAGCTAAAGCAATATTCTCGACATGAGAATAACAAATCTCTGCATCAATAAGGTTTTGTCTCAGATAGTATATGACATGCTCTTGGAGCTCCTCATCCTCTTGAACCAAAACCATACCAATCGTCTCCATGGATGTGGCCACATAAAGTAGAAAATCATGGCTATAATCTGGGGGACTAATCACCGGGGCCGATGCTAGGGCTCACTTGAGTGCATCAAAGGACTCCTGGGCTCACTCATCCCAACAAAAGGTAGTGTCCTTCTTCAAAATATGCATGAAGCCTCTAGTCAAATTGGAAAAATTGACAACAAATCTCCGTAAGAAGTTTTCCATGCCTTGCAAACATTGAAGATGACGAATATTTTTCGGGGGAGACAACTAAAGTATTGCCTTAACCTTCAAAGGGTCGACTCTTATACCCTCTTTAGAAACAATGAATCCTAACAATGACCTGACTTCACACAAAAGATGCACTTATGAGGATTTAACCTAACCAAATAATGATGGCCTCTTTCAAATACCCATCTCAAGTGATAGGGATGACGCATTCTCATACGAGAATGAGCAGCAAGGTCATCCAAAAATACTTCGATAATCAAGTTGAGATAGTAGAAGATCAAGGTCATTGCCCGCTAAAATGTAGCTCCAATGTTTTTAAGGCCGAAAGACATTTTTTGATATGCAAAAGTTCCCCAAGGACAAATAAATGCAGTCTTATGTTGGTCCTCGGGTTTATTTTGTATTTGATTATATCCAAAAAATCCATCCATAAAGGAAAAAACCTTGCTACCCTCACACTCATCCAAAATCTGATCAATAAATGGTGTGGGTAAATTGTCCTTAGGACAGGCACGATTCAAATCATGAAAATCAGTAAATATGAGGATCTCTCCCTACTTCTTATCCACTGAAATAGGATTTGAAAGCCACTCCGTCAAGGGAAGGGGATAGATAAATCCATCTTTCAATAGTTTTTCTATCTCTTCCTTAATCATGGGTGCTTTCCTAGGATTCACAACACGCAAGCATTGTCGAACAGGTTTAGCATTGGGATAAGTCTTAATCTCATGTTCGACAATACGAGGGTCGATTCTTGGCATTTCATCGTAAGACCAAGTAAAGATATCACAGAATTCCTTAAATAGCTTGGTGTATTCTTGAATCTTAGCATGGCAACATTCTGCCCCAATATAGACATTCTCTATCCTGCCAGGATCACAAGAGATATTGATAGGAATTGTTGAAGATATGTTTGCCATTTTTTCATCAGCCATCGGACCAAGATAGCTTAATGGAACCATAGGAATACCAAATCTCTCACCAAGAACCACCCTAAAGTCCTCATGGTCCAAGCGGTCAAGCTCGAGAAGAAAGTAAGATATATGATGGAGTTCCTCCCATGGTGGCTCAACTCCCGACATAGCCTCAATAATTGCTTCATCTGAAGAGAAAATCGTATCAAGGCAGTCGTGCACATGAGAAGACTGCACTGCCCATGCCAGAAACACATAAGGGTCCTCCTCCTCCGTCTGCGAAGAGGAAGGACTAGGCTCTGCAACACACTTGAGATTAGCTTGATAAGCTATCATAGTTGCAGGAAATGCCATGTCTGTCATGATGGGCTCACTCGGAGTATTTAGTGTAGGAAGAATCCAAGGGTCTTCCATATGACTCATGCAAAAAGACACCGATATCATAGATGTTGAAGCCTCATTAGAACTAGACCCTATCATAAGAATCGGTGCAGGAAAACTAAAGCTTCCCATGAGGGATGGATACATTCCTACACCCACACTCCCAGTTGCCGGCTGAAAGTGTTCAACAATCGGGATCGAAGCTCCCGAAGATACAGTAACAGACGGATTCTTGAATGTCATTTGATCAATCGTGACTATATTCCCATTAAATGGAAAGCATACAACGCGAAATAGGGAAGAAGCCACGACTTGCATACTGTACATCCAATTCTTACCTAGTAAGAGATTGTGGTCAAGAGGTGCATCAACCACCTTGACCTATATCACAACAGTCTTCCCTCCCAAACAAACTTTAAGGGAAGGAAGGATGCCATGTGGCCTAAATTATCTCCCATCGAACGTAGTTAACATGGTCGCTGATTTAGACAACTCAGGGGAACCTAAACCATTCCAACACGATAAAGACATCATAGAAGTGACAACGCCTTTGTCAATCACAGTGCGCTTGACGACCATATTAAGACATTCTACGTGAATCAAAAGAGACACATAGTAAGGAAAGTGAGGCTGAATTCCTTCGGTTTCAAAATTTAATCATGGAGGAAGAATCATCATCATTCACACCAAGGGAAGAAAGCAACGCCTTCCTTTGCGAAGGACAACTCTGAAGCACTTCCAATGCATACATCGCACAACGAGTGTGGCCCAAATCCTCGACAACTGAATAGTGTTGGGCAGCTCGAGCATTAGGATTGTGCCCTGAATGCTTAAGGACTCCCTTAGGAATGCGAGGTGTAGCTTCAGGTTTATCCACAGGTTTCTCAATATGCAAAGGAGACCCTGGTGGATCAATTTCCTTTTCTGGGCTGGGTTGTGATGAACCATAGTCCTTCACACGGGTCACAACGTTTGCACCACGTACCATGTTAATGCAACCATGACCACTACCGTCCGGTGGATCTTGATCACCAGACTAATCATGGGTCCTCAAGTTCATATTTTGATTGTGAGGTAAAGGGTTAGTTAGCACAGCTGGGCCCTGTGCCAAGAATCTCGAGGCTTCATTGATACAAGGGCATAAGTAAGTGAGGTGATCATATTTACATAACTTGCAAGGGAACTTAACCTTATGTTTAGCTTGCTTGTCCCCCCCAGCATCACGGCCATTCTTGTCATTACTATTAGCATTCTCATTATTATTCCCACCGTTACAATTATTCTTACCCTTTTTTCTATTCCGTCTAGGCTACTGGTTACCCTTCTGGTCCGACGATTGCATTGAAAGTACACTCACCGTTTGGGTGGGTTGAGATGAAGTACTGGCTTGTACCAAATAATATTGGTTCATTGACAATTGGCTAACTTGTTTTGCAATCAAATCCGCAGGATTCGCACTTGCACAACCAACAATGCCATCGGCATGTGGTCTAGGTTTGACTTTAGGGTCGAAACTAGGATGCGAAGCATTGGGAATAATCTCATATAAGAAACCAGACTGAGCATAAATCAAGTCCAATTCCTGCGCCCTAAAAATTGCTTGTTCCTCATTCTGCACTCCGGATGTAGAAACATCCTTCGCTATATATGGGAATAACAACTTAAGGAACCATTCGAGGAGGAATTTAGGCGGTATAAAGGATTTAATTAACCTCTTTTGTCTATGCCACTCTTGGATATGATCCGAGATATGTGTGGCTTTATCATGCTGAAATGTCGAAAAGAGTTCAGTACCAACATCATAACGCACTGGTAACTGGAAGTGGTTAAGAAACGTCATCGCCAGGTCATGGAACAAAGCGAAAGCTCCCTTAGGTAGCTCTATATACCATTTCACAGCAGGCCTTGTAAGGGTGCGTTGAAATAGTTGTAAACGAATTAAGTCCTGATGTAAGGAATTCGAAGAGCACAATAGGTGAAAGGTAGTAACATGCTCGCTCGGATCCTCTCCTGGTTTTCCCTCAAACTTAGGTTTGTCCGAGGGAAGCTTAGTAGGGACAGCCGGCTAGGCCGGGTTATGAGCTACATGATCATTCGTCAATATTGACAAGTCAGGAAGATTCAGCGTCACGAGGAAAAGGAGCCTAGGATGATGAGTTCAATGGACCGCTCCCTAATAGTTCTAATTCACATAGGTCTGATTCTCACCATGGCCTTGGCCATAGTGCCCTCCTCCCTTTTGACCCGTATAGGGTGGCATTGAAGCACCATAGTGTGGTGGACCTTGACTATTAGGACTTACAAAGCCATAATTTGGAGAGTAATCAAGTTGTTGATACCCACCCCCATAAGGTGAAGAACCCTATCCATACTGCGTCCCATAATAGGGTCCATAAGCCACCGCGTGCGATGTCCCATGAGACACTCCATAGGTAGGAAGATGTGCTCCGGAAGTAGGAATATACATACTGGAAGTAGGAATATACACTCCAGAAGTAGTTACATGAGCTCTAGAAATATGAACATAACCTCCTGAAGCAACAGGCAGTATGTAAACCTGAGACACAATCAGTCTAGTAACCGCAGTACAGACCTGACTCGTAGCAATGTTCTGACTCGAAGGACCACATGAATGAGGTGGAGGGTGAACATTCAAAGAACTAGGGACAAATTATTGAGGGACCTAAGTAATTATATACGTGTTATTCCCTATGGTCACTCGTCTCGGATCTGTTATCCTAATAGGATCACTAACCCTAGACCTAGGAGGAACATGTGATGTATCTTCCACCACTGGGATGGAAGTTGCAATGTGACTAGTGCTCCCAAACCTCTCGGCATGGTAAGGAATGAGAGTGCCCCCAGGCATAGTGTTAGGCTCGAACTCAGATTCGACATGAAATGCCAAATCATGTGTAGGAAAACTAGACATACCATAACTACCATAACTAGTGCTTGCGGGTTCAAAATGAGTCTCATCATCCTTCGGCCTTCCATACCGATAATGCGTCAATGGGGAATCGACCCTAGAGTGAGTAGGTATATCATGAAAGGTTCCTATAACATAAATCATGGGAGCTAACTCAACCAATTCGTGTGAAGGATCGTAGGTAGGAGTAAACTCCCCATCTTCCACCTGAATGGGAGAAGGTGGTTCAGGAATACCTTCTATATGGTCTCCCATGGTGTGTGAATCAATGTGCGAAGTAGTCCACCTAGACTATCTATGTCTCTCTCCCAAATGAGGAGGATATGTAGAAGGAAAAAGTCCTGCTAAATGATGAGAATGGAGAGGAGCCGCACCCGAATCTACAATTACTCAAAAAATATAAAAGACTCTCTATTTATGCTAACCCTAGGCAAGCTATCATGGACAGAGCAATCACTATTAAAATCTAAAGCCAAATGCAAGCAATCAAGGGTAGGATAAGTGAGCTCCTAAATGAAGCAGGTATGTCTCTCCTAGTAGAGGCTTGAGACTCCCATACACAACAAGTGGAGGTATGTAACCAATTATTGTGGCCCTCAGCTTCAACGCATAAATCGACTGTGCTGTCCAACCCCAACCTAGCTGGGACACCCATAGAAAAACCCCTGCAAAGTACCCCCTTGATATCCTAGGTAAGGCCACTAAGGTCACCTCAATATAATCAATGCTCAGGAAGACAGTTGCAGGAGGGATTGACCGTATGGGAAACGTAGCAAAGCCTGAAACTCTTGAAAGAGCCCCCAGATATGAATACAATCCTGGAAATATCTCCAGTGCTACTCAGTTATGAATAGGGGTCATCCCAATCAATAACCGCTCGCATTGCCTTGTGCTTAACCCCCTTTTGAGAGGAGGATCCTGAGAAACAATGGTTATACCAAGGATTTCACACACTCACCTGGACAGACACATATATGTTGTTGTTTAGTGGTCTTGGAGAATTTACTCACAATGAACTATTCCAAGACCCTAAAACCTAATCTTCTTGGTGCACCCTATAAAAGAAAAGAGTGTAGTTCATTTTAATTACACGTTGATTTTAATTGGCTTTATTACTCAAAAGAGGGATATGGTCGTGCAACTAATGGTGTAATGACACAACATGAAGTAAAATGCACACCTAACAATCAATGCAAATGCATTGTGTCCATGAAAATAGGGTTTGCTACTACGTGAAATGCACATTTTTTCTTCAAATGATGAAAGCAAGCTTTCCTATATGAAATCCTAACTAATATTCCAAAGCAAATCTAATGCAAGTAGTATGCAAAATGCAAAATGCAATGCATGATGATAAGAAAATAATTTTGGATTTTTTGAAATAAAATGAGATACAAAAAGCAAAAGAATGCTTCTACAAACCCCAGAATATGCAAGCACACTCAAACAACACTCAAGAAAAGCACTAAGGTAAAAGAAATTTAATGCACTAATCCCAAACAAAAAATAAAAAATGCCATGACAAGAACCTTCTTAAAAAAAATTTACCCTAAAAAAACATCTCTGGTCAGAAACAGAGGTATAGACAGACTCAGGCAGTGTCAACGGAGACTCAGCAATCATCAAACTTCACCCAACAACCATTTAACATCCACTAAAAGGAAAAACTAAGGGCATATGCGAACGTTCACATTAAACCCGTGTGTATACACGAAAATCGCAGAGAAACCCACGTGTATATGCGATTGTGAGTTAAAAAACTGTGTACATGAAGAAAGGTGCATAAAAATCAAGGCAAACAGACAACATGAGACAAACTTCACACCAATTAGACACTACCAGGCAAACATGCTCCCAGACCCGACACAGAAACAAGAGAGAAAGAGCAATTCAAAGTCCTTGAATTCCGATAGAAAACCCCCAAAGGACAACTACTAGGAACTCCCCAGTGGAGTCGCCAATTATGTTATGGAGAGAAATGCCTATGGCTTGGGGTACCACAACAGACAGCTTGACTCTAGAAATCAATCCTTTCAAATATGCAATAGAAAATAAATTTCTAACACTAAAGGATCAGACCTCATACCTTATTTCGGATGGTTGAAGTAGATCCCTGTTGAGCTTTCCAACTTCATCTTGAATTGATAAATTACTTCCTCACCAACAAGTAAACAATACAAGCACACTATATATCATGGTGTTAGATATATTCTAGCATATATAATCAACAATGTATAAGCATTTGAAATCATCCCATGGATAAAATATTCATTCAAACACACATTATTGGACAGGAAAAGATATTTCTATTAATATAAATCAGAGATTACAATAGATACAACCTTTGTCGGCACGTCTGTGAATCAGAGAAACTGAGTCCCCCACTTGGGCCTCCACCACCTCAATCCTCCATCTCTTGATAGCAAGCTCACAAGCAAAAGGAAAGCTTGGAAAGAACACAAAAGTGCTCCGAGGGACAAAGGGATGCAGACTCAAGCATAAGTTCCGGCAACAATGAACTATAGTTTCTTTGCTCTCAATTCTCCCATATGCCTTCAATGTACCACAGAGTCCCTTATATAGCTTATCAAAGGGGTAATGAAAGGTCGAATCCGAGCGATCTCAAGGAATAGGGAAGGCCAAGAGTAAAGTGAGTCAAATCCATGTCAAGGAAAACTCCAAAAGGATTTGGATTTTATACACATCCCAATGTACGCGGTTTTAGGGGGTCGAACCCACGTATATACGCGATTAAGGGTTTAAAAGTCACGTGTATCATTTTTCACATGTTTTTAGGGATGGTCAAGGAAACATCAAAGGACAAAAAATGGTTCAAGGGGTCCAAGGAGTCTTCAGAGGGACAGGGGAAACGCCATGCAAGTGTGATTCACCTGGAGTGGTAAAATCAGCTATAACAGCAGTGTAAAATGACACCTACTCACGGCAGTCAGGTGAAGTTGAGTATAGGCAAATATTCGACTTTGCATCGTGATAAAGAAAAATGGGGTGGCCAGGAGGGGCAAGGGAATTTATACCCGAGATCAACTCCATGCCCAAGGGACTGATGAGTTTTTTAAATACCACATTCCATTGATCACGTGTAAATCTATTGAGAGGGTGAAAAAGGACGTATGTGAGCAAGCAAAAGCCATGTCAATTGAGTAATTCCGCTAGGAATTCAAAGACTGGGTTGTGGACCCTGGATCCATGGCCGCTCGGGTGACTCCCTATGACCGTATGATTATGCTATATTGGGTAATAATGAACCTAGTAACACATGTCTCATTCAACATTGAAGCCAAAAAGGAAGGGGATGAGGAGATTGCTAGGGATTGGAAGGACCACAACGAAGACTGTCTGTTGATGCATGGGAAAGTAAACCAAATTGCCTTAGGCCTAGGAATTTTCCTCTACTTCCTAGAGATGGAGCAGTAGCTTGGAGGAGGATCCAACCAAAATGCCGATGGTCATGGAATGGATAGCGTGGGAGGCTTGCACCCACAGCGTGCGGATGATTAAGTGCAGGCCTCTGGGTTTCCGCGTCATGACCCTCTTCCGTATCTTTGAGGGATTGTCTCTATTAGTCTTTGTTCTCTATTTGTGTGTTAGTTTTGGCAATGCCAATAGTCGGGGATGGGATAAATGGCCATATTTATAATAGTTGTGGTTTTAATGTTCTGATTGGGCTCTGTGCCTTTGGGTCTCTCCCTCTTTTGGGGAAAGAAGGTATCTTTTTGGGTGAAGATTGTAAAGTTGTTTGAAGGTGGGGGTTTGGCTCTGATATGTCATGGCCTTTGTTTTGGATGTATCTCTAACTCTTTAATTTTGCAGTAATACAAACTTCTTTTATTTACAAAAAAAAATTTCCAGATCCTGATAACCAGTTGATTAACCACAATTCTAAATCCAAATTCCCTAGTTCTAATCACTCGCTTGCATTAATTATAAACTAGCACAAAAAATGATGAATTGATTCTAATTATAAATTTTGATCTTCTATCATGTAGTTTAATTATGGATAATGTGATTGCATTCACTATTAATAAATTACTTATTCGCCTTATACACATAAATTGGTTGGGATTTGAGAAGGAATAGGTGTCGAGTTGTGTTTAGTGTTTGAATCCTATTGTCAATTGATTTCAACAGTGATACATGGCCATCATTAATGTGTTTATTTACTACCATGCTACCAACTTACCACATGTGATTTTCAATTAATGTTTTATTTGCTACCAGGATGCCAGCTTAGAAGAGGTGATTGCCAGTCAATGCTTAGTTCTTAGGCATGCAATGTGTGTCACACATGATTATTGGTTATATCCTTGTGCAAAGAGTGGAAAGGTATATATTCTTGGTGTTTCTAGATCACATTTGTTAATATAATAGAAATTCTCCATCAAATTTAACCTAATAGAAAGAGCTATCGAATCACCTTATTTTGGGAAGTTTTCTGATCCAAATCCCTTCATATTGGACAACTATTTTAACCAAAAACTACAATATATATCTCCACCACGTTAAGAGTATGTCACTATGATTCCCATCTTAGATTTTGGAAATCTTGTTGTACCATTCTCCTCCATTAATATCTTATTGTAGAGTTTCATTCATTTCTTCTCAAAGCCTCCAGTATTTGGGACTAGCCATTATTAATGAAATCAGGAATCCATGGCTAGTAGCATAAAAACATCACATTGTATCACACATCCCATCCCACAAGTGATAATTGTTGCATACAATAAACTAGACCTGGCTTTTCAAAACATGGTTTTGGAGGATTCAAACCCTAAACGAAGATAAGGTCATGTAGCAAAATTTTCAAGGCTTCTGCAATATCCCGATGGCCTCTCGCCTACACTGATGATGGAAATTCCCATATGTAAGTTCAAGAAAATGGTCTATATTATCAAAGGAAGAGTAATAATGAAAATGCAGCCATCCTATGATCCTAGGAAATCTGAATTTAAATCTTCTTCCAAAATGCAGTCATGCTAAAAAATAAAAATTTAAGTATTTGATGATACCAATCATGTTATTCATAATAACCTACATATGTGTACTTAATACTAGTGTCATTGTGCAGGTACTAGGAGATCCAAAGCAAAAAATTAAATTTTTAATAAATTTTTTCAACTCAATACAAACCATTGCCAAGTCTTATCATAACAAAAAAAATAGCAATTGTCAAATTCCCTAAGTGGCATTAGCAAGAACTATTATAGTACTAAAAACACTTAATAAACATTAAAAATTTATTTTCATTTTTTATAAAGAATTGATATTTGAAAAAAGTACATCTATCTTGAGCCAAGAGTCCATCCATATCTTGTGTACATCCTCGTTTAATTTATTAATTAAATGAGATTTCATTATTGACTTTATTAGAGGCTTCAATTTGTCACACAATTTTATCCACATATGAATTTAGATATAAGTTAATCGTATTTGGGTCCTTAAATTATCTAGGGTAGTGAAAGTTAAGTTGTGTTGTGGATTTGTTCCTATTTAATTTTCAATGGATTTTCCGTAATCGACGTTGGACTAAGAACCAAGCAACTATGTGTAACATGGCACTAATATTTAAACTTAATTTTAAATGTTTTAAAGTTTCGTCATGATTTATATTTTGATAAATAATGTTGATGGAAAGCATGGAAATTGGGTTTGAATTATTCCTGTTAGAGCATTAATCTACCTTATTACCATTGTTTTACACCTAGGAGGCATTTTTCATTTGTATTGTACTTATGTTATATGATTCTACTTAGGTTATACTGGTCAATCTTGGTCAATTGGGTGATTTCTGGCTCATTACCTCATAGTCAAAGCACTCCACTTTGATAATCTTGATAGTTTATGCACTCTAGTTTGATCATTCTATCAAGCCAGGTGCCATCATTGATGACAAACCGCTCCTTGTCCCTTAAATCAAGGAATATGTTTGACTAGGGGTGTTAGTGTGTGAATTTAGTTGTTTTTTGGTCTTCTTGGGAATTTATTGGCTCGTAGAGACTCTCCCACTCATGCATTTGTTCACCCATGCCTATAATTTCTTCATTTATGATCCAACATGCCTCCATCCACGTTCACACTTGCATTTGTGACTGTTTGGTATGGTTTGGGAGCCTATTTGTCAACCTAGGGGGGTTTAGGGTCAAATCCTAGCCTAACACTTATATGCATCCAGATGGCCTCCAAAGGCTCACAAATTTACCACATTTTGTTTTAAAATGTACCATACATATATACAAGTTGTACACTAATAGAAAGATCAGTTTTTGGCACCATCTATGTGTGTTAATTTTGTTCTCTTTTACTATTTTCTTATATATTTTGTGAATAAATTAGATTGTGAATATTTACTTAGATCCTAGATATAACTGGGAAGAAACTCTCACATGGTGTCAGATATTTGTGGAGCTGGAAACAAAAACTATGAGTGTTTGAGTTGCTTTTTGGGCATTTTCCAGAAAATTTAAGTGTTTGCATTGTAGCTACATTAATGTATCTGTCACACAATGCATAAGAAGAATGGAGAAGACTCATGTCTTGCTGAACCCATTCAACTATTTTTAATGGAGGACCAAAATGGTGATCCGGATGAGGTCGAAAGGCCTGTATAGAGTCACCATGGGGATTGAGACCGAGCCCAACTCTACTGTGGAGAAATCGAAGTACTTCAATAGACTTGATGAGGCATTTGGTATGCTTTGTCTTGGAATTTGGATAGACCTTATATTCCATGTAGACAGTATTGGAACACCCAATGAATTTTGGATCAAGCATACGTCACTATTCGGGAAGACCGGTGAGATGAGCATCCATCAACTCAAAAATGAATTAATCTCACCGAGTCGAGCTCACTATGAGACAATCCAATATTTCTTCACCAAGTTCAAAATGTTGGTGATTTAGCTAAAACAATGTGGAATGGATAATATAGATGATCATATTATATTGTATATCCTTTCTAAGGTATGGCTTGATTATTCTATGTTTTTCTTAACATTCCACTAAGGCAATATCACAGCTAGAAATTGGAGGATGCTTGCACTAGTAGACTTCATGGAGTCATTAACTGAGGACAAAGACAAGTTAGTGAAAAATGGTACCATCAAATCCACCAATGATCAAGCCCTTGCTGCTGGCGTGTCAAATCAATCCAAAGGCAAGAAGAAATTCAAGGATTTAAAGCAACAAAGAGAGAAGGAGAAGAAGCATTCAGATACATAAAGCTCCAGTTCAACTGACGAGGATTCGAAATACAGGAGGATGAAGAACAAGAGAGAGAGACCCACATATGGTTATTTCAAAGGTTTACATCATGAAATTCCTTTCTTCAGAAATAATATGGACATCATGATCGAGGTCCTCTTAGAGAACAATATTGATGTTGCATATTTTGGAAAAATATGGGAGCGCAAGCAAGAAGATGGTAAGTCTGCGCATGATTTGTGTGCTTGGGAGAAACCTATTTCTCATATATTTTTTTCAGATGTATTTGTTTCTACTTTACATTCTGATATATTAGAATCTGAAACCTCCATCCCTTCCTTGGAAGAAAACCCAAACAATTCACCAAAGTTTCATCTAGAAACTAGTCATGTTTTACTAGTTCCTAGTGTGACTTTTGAAAGTTATTTCCTACTACATTCATATACTTCCTATTCTGATTATGGAGGTGATATACATGCTTATATACAACCTATGACAGTCATAGATTCATTTCCCCAACCATTTTATGCCCAAAAGACCCGACAACCCTCAAGTTCACTTGTTCGAAAATCTTAATATTGCCTAGTTTCCAACTCTATGTCACTTGTGTATGTTTCCTTTATGCATTTCCATACACAAAAGAACTATATGACTGAATTATGCTACTATGGTTTCCTTTTCTATTGTTGGAAGGGGTGCTAGGCGAAGTTATGGTGGATAAGTTGGTGCTGGCTTGGATGACTAATTGGCTGTGGTATTCAGGTGTGGGTAATGATAATACTTGGCTAATATTGGTAGGGTAGATATTTGACTTGTCGGTTGGTGGTTTTTGTAGCATGGTTTATGAATGTACACTACTCTTTCAATCATTCCAACATTCCCATTGTGAGTTAGTGGTCTCTCCTCTGCAAGTGCTCTGTGTTGAAGGGAAATGTTGTACCATTCACCGATTGTAAGATTTGAAGGTTTCTCAGTCAAGAGGTTAATCCTATGAACATATACTTTCCTGGCATTGGCGTTTGTATGTATCGGTGATTTCACGGCACTACTACATGGAGCGAGGTATTAAGTAGTATTTAAGACAATATTTTTGTAAATTTTCTTAACTTAAGACAACAAAAAAAATGGTGTATTGTCCTAATTATTGTGTTTAACCGGGTGTCTTAAACTATTGTCTTAAATAATTGTCTAAAACTATTGTCTTTAATTTAAGACATTAAATTGTCTTATAAATTGTCTTTAATTTAAGACAATTTATTGTCTTAAATTAAAGACAATAGTTTAAGACAATTATTTAAGACAATAGTTTAAGACACCTGATCAAAGACAATAATTAAGACAATACACAGTTTGTTTTGGTCTTAAGTTAAGAAAATTTACAAAAATATTGTCTCAATACCCCTCAATGTATTAGTAGAATGTAAATATTTATGATAGGGTACGGTGGAATCGAACCACTAGCCTTTTACATTATATAATGCAACTGCTCTACCATTGAGCTAGCACCCTACAACTTCATATAATCAAATTTAATATTTGTATTTTTTAGAGATTTTTTAAGGAACAATCACAAAAATCCTAAAATAATCACTGTATTTCACATTCATCTATTAAAGAGAAAAGAAGGAAAATTAGTTGCTCAATTGTGCCAAATGATAACCACCCTCAATATCTTCGCATTGATGCTATATATATGATTCAATGTCTAATTTATGATGATACTCCAGAGTCTCCCAAACCCACTTGTGGTCACATTAGCTTCCAGTGAATGTAGAGCTCATAATCATATCTTAGGAAAACTTATATGAAAAGACTTAATGGAAACATTGAGCATCTAGGTGGTGGCCTACATTCTAAATAGTGTAAGTTCTCTAAGGTGGGAGGGTTATTGCTTTAACAAAAAGATAATGAATAATACTCGCTCTTCATGAACGCCCCCAACCCACAGACCAAATTGGGCTAAAATCTCAATTTTGGCTGTTTCATTCATAATTTTGGTGATGTGGGTAGTTTTTAAATGGGTGATTTAATCTAAAACTCACATAATAATAGTTGATATTGAGAAAATAACAATTTCTAGAAAATATTTTGACAATTTTTTTATCATATATTTGCATGAAAAGGAAGGCGTTTTAGTTGTCTTTAATATTACTTGTGTTGTCTTTAATACTACTTGTGAATGGTACCAAAAAATTATAAATAAGCCGATCACCACCCAGTTTCACCGTCGCACGTGCAGATTATTTTCTCAAGAGTAAAATTAACACGAGAAAATGGAGAAATAATTGAATACAAACCTTGGAAAAAAAATTTAAAACCGGTGAAGAAAATAAAGTCGCAGATTTCTAATTGATTACCAAATTGGGCAGTGAAAATATATAACATTTACAGACTAACCATATTTTACACACATCAAGTTATCTTCTCCACCTATTTACAAAGCAAATTTACTTTTCATTACTCTTGAAAATGAATCAAATAACAATGGAAATGGCAAATTAAAAAAAATGGAAGTTACAGCAATGAGGTCAAGATTCTAAACCTTAGGGATTCAAATTTGTTCTATCCTGTTGCTTAGAATGAAGCTACCATGATTTGGAGATTTAAGAGAGATTTATGGTAGTTCTTTGTATTGACCTCAACCCCCACTTTGTTCATTTCTACACGAGACTTGCACCATTCATCTAGATTTTGCTAAAGACGAGTCAGTATTATTGGCAAGGTAACAACTGGGCCTTCACATAAATGGCTCTTCATGTAAACGATCACGTACGTCAAGTCCATGATCTTCATAGATGCGCTCAATGCATCGTAAGTTTATAGCTGCCATGGGCAACAATTGAAATAAGTCACATAAGTTAGAAGAATAATTCCTCTGGTTTTGTGATACAATTATGACATCTTAGAGTTATAAGTAGAAAACATGTTAAGTAGTCTTCTATTTGGATAGGACCATCTCGCTTAATTGTATTATTTTGAATCTTTTCCAAGAACTCTTATACAGATGTAATGGTAAATTTTATGAATTCTATGTGCACATCGAACTCAAATCTAAGAATTCACAATACAAACACTGGTTAATATATATAATCTCATCAAAGATGCTGACATACTGAAGAAGAATGAATCAGCTCTGACTCCCCTGTACACAACAAAGCATGCCAGAAGTAACATTTGTTTGACCTTCTATTTTGCACATTTATAATTTTATTCCATTCAATAGTCTCATTAATTACAAATAGAAAATACCTTCAATCCTAAAATATGCATGTTATCTTAACAAACATGGTAATACCTATCATCTTCGCAATGAAATTGAATTTCCTCATATTTATTCTTGGGTATATGCTTGAAGGTGTAATCCTCACTACCATTTCTCACAGCCACACAATTATCATTCAGTACTTCTGCTGTAAAATTAGTCTGATAAAAGGTAACTAGGTGGACAATATTAAGAATTCGACAGATTCACCTCAGAAATTGGCTTGTTTGTGAATTCCTCCTTGTTTGGAGAAGCATTGATGTTCAGTAAATATTTTCCCTATGATGTCGATATTTGTCTCTCTCCCAATCGCTTTCTTGATCTTCTTCTCTGAATCTTCCATTTTCCTTCCCCTTATCCTTTTCCCTACAATTCTCTAGCTTTACAAGTTTTGTACATCCTCCCTCTCGTGTGTCAGCATCTGCAACTATTTTTCCACCAAGAGATCCAAAAATATTTAAATGAGACACATTTCGGAATAGTGGAAACTGAACAATTAAAATGTTCGCACAAATCAAATATTTAATCCCTCTTTTCTTCCTTCAGTAACCTACTACATTCCTATAGTTCCATCACATTAAATCAATATATAATATCTTACATTAAATTGAAGAACACATGCAACCTTACTTTAAACATCCAAAAATAAGTGTGATAGCCTAACATTCAAAGTACTTGAGATATAGGAGGATCAAAGTAATACTTACTCCTTAAACTATTCTTTTCCTCTATGGCGGTGGTTTGTAGAGACTCTTTTCCAAAACATCCTCCAACTGGCCTAGTCTGAGTTTGCTTCAGAATGGATTCATCAGGCATTCTAGTAGATTTCCTCTCATGAGGATGACCATACCTTACACTCAATTTTCTCTTTCTACTATGTGGTGATATTTTTTAACCCCTATATTTCTCCTTTCGTTCACAATCTTATTTTTTATCCTTCAACCTTCTTTCAATGCTCATTATCTACCTCCATGGATGTTCTTTCATCTTTAACATTTATGCTTTGACAGAAATTATCTTGTAAAGTAACTTGTTTTTCTTTTTGTCAAAAAATCAAGGAGAAGCACACTCATCTTAGGGAGGCCACTAAAAAAACGGCAAAATCATTACTAAACAACACAAAAAAAAGAAAAACTAAAGAACATGATAACATACATTGAACACAATTTCTTTGTGTGAATACCGAATACAAGTTTCTCACAACATTTGTCCCAAAAGATGATCTTGCAGAGTTGGCACAATGGGAATGAGGATTGGTGTAGAGATGTTCGGTAGAAAACGTGTAAATTCCTCTAGTAAATATTGATGAGCATACAACATATTTTCTATCTGCATATGGTCAAATATAATTTAATTGCTTAAGGAATAGCAATGAAATAGAATTAAAATCCTGAAGGAATAGCATAGCTTAGGAGAACCAGAAAAAAACATTGATGTTCCCAGTTTTGCAAAACAATAGAAAGTACCTCTCGGTATACTTCAAGGACTGATTCTTTCCCTTTCTATTACATAGTTAGTATGCCCAAAAAGGTCTTGTATACTATTTGATCATTTTTAAACCGTCTCTAAAATTGATAAACAAAAAGTGTAAGTGAAAAATCTCACATTCTTAAATTTTCAAACCACCAATGTTCTAAATAGGTCTTCTATATCAGTTCACCATTTCAAAACTGCATATGGTCACTTTAAATTAGTTTGTAAATGAAACATAGCTTTCAAATGTCAAAGAATTAATATGCCATATGCATTACCTTGATCTTGTCAACACATTTGATTGCTTGGTAGAAATCAACTGATTGAATGCGTGTTAGGATTTCCTCAGGAGGAATTGTAATTTCATACCCTTCCGACAGAAAGTATTAAAACCCAAAATAAGAGAATGATGTCCCTTAAATAAATCTCTCACCCAAGCTATAACGCCAGTTGTAGAAAGTCTACAGAATTTCCAGGAGAGTGGTCCTTAGTACTATGATTTATAGTTGACGAAGAAAAAAAGGAAAGATAACTTGTTTCATTGATTGATAATGCCAATATTTATAAAAATAGGTACATACCTTTGGGCCTTGAAATATTTCATGATTTCAATAAACTCATCATATTTCTTCCTATTGTAGTTGAATATATCTTTGACTATCTTGAGATACACCAAAGCATCATCTGGTGTTAGTCTCTGTGAACCATCAGAAGGTTGATGAAGTTACGATTTGTATTAGATCATCCACATGCAATAAAAAAAGTCAGAAAATAAGTAGGTTTCCCATCATGCCTTTTTTACAAGATGCAAACAAACGCAATTAAAAGCACCGATTAAGAAGAAACTGGACTAGACATACGAAAACAGATGTATGTAATATACATCAATCAAGACTAAAACCATTGTTTCATCAAACATATCGACAAACTACATCATATTTGAATTTTATATTGACAAAATATTGAAAATCTGTCCCTTTTTAAATGAGGAACTCAAAATGCTTTAAGATGTCTAGTTGAAAGTGAAATGTACATGATACCATATGGAATGGCTATTGTATGATAACTTCAAAAAAATTAAGAAACAAAAGTTTAAAGAAACAATAGATGAATTCTAAAATCATGAAGAATCCACTGTGGCATCTTAGTGATTCTAAAGTTCCAGTGGCAACAAAAATGATAGAAAATATCATTAGTGCAAACACTCAAAATTGAGAAGCAGAAAGAAAAACAACCTAAAAATGTTTAGGGTAAATCACCTAGCATTAAAAAAGAATGCAATGGATGGTTAAGAAATGCATCTCTTTCATAAGAAAAGAAAACGGACTTCTTTCCCTAGCCAGTGCATTTCATAAGGTAATATTCAAGCATTAAGGATAATGATAAAAGGATACAAAATCTTGCAAATCCCAGAATGTTGATCAAATATGCTTCAGGCCCTACTTCACATCCACAGTATTCCCCAGATACCTGCATATTTTTATGGTGTTGTTATTACAACAATCCATCACTAGGACTATGGCATCGAATGATTCTGAAGTTCTATGTCAAAACCCCAAATTTTCCAAAACATTTAATTTTCATAATTACAGTAAATTAATTATTAAATTAGTTATATGTTACCAAATTCATTATATGAATTATCTGTTGGTTATATTTAGCGATAGAACAATTCTTTTCAGTTTACTAAATTTATTTCTTTTTGCAACCACCAGGTGAGACTGTCATGCAAACTAGGCTTACTTAGCTTTCGAGCGAATGCATAAAGTTTTCTTGTTCTTACAGACTACAGGTAAGAGTTTTTGGTGCTGCTTGTCGCAATTTTAAAGTATAAACAAGTTCATCGCAAAAGAAAAGCTCAGTAAGAAAATAAATGTTAAACAATTTCCAACGCTTGTTGAGGTACATTTAATAACTGGCCTTCTTTCTAGTAGAAGTAATTTATGGTTCTTGATGATTACGGAACTATTCCATATCTGTTATAGTCGTGATGTATAAAAATATCTTACTGACTCTTTACAACAGAGTAAGAGTGGCAGAGTTATAAAATCTATAGTATGATTTCATTTGTATACAATTACGTTACATAATAAGTGTAAACTGATAAGGGGTTTATGCATTACTGTTTCCATTTTTAAACTTCGAAGTTTAAATGATTTTACAACTTTACTTCAAGCTGCTTTTTAAGAAAACTATACTAATGTCGATGCATAGGTTTTTTATTCACTCATCAACTGTTTTCAAGCATAACTGGAGCTTATCTTTAGTAATATATATATCTTACTGAAACAAGTTTTATCCTATCCCCTTTATGTTTATAAACGGGACATGTCCTTAAGGGAAATAATTTGTAAAATAATGCATCACTTAATCATTATATGGCCTGTTTATCTTATTATGGTTAAACTTTCAGATAAGAGAAAATGTGGCTTACCTTGCCAAGTCATCAATTAAAGTTAAGGTTATTACCTTGAGCAAAAGTTGTCACCACATAAGAGATACTACTCTCTTTCTGTATCTTTTTACCAAAAGTTACTATTTTAACCAATAGATAAGCCATGGAGGTTATTAAGAACAATAGGACCAATGTCATAGTTTTTACTCTAATATCCTCCTTTATGATCTTCCAAAATATACTTTTATGTTAAGCCAAAAGTTGATTGAACTTAATATTTCATAAAGCATAAGACAAGGTAAAAGGTGGGAATAAGAGGCCTAAGAATCGATCATGTTCAAGATCAAATTATAACTTAGTCTTTACTTTATGGTTTTATAAACTTTATAGAGGAATCGCCTCTTTTCCAAACATTTATAAGCTATGAAGAATATTAATTTCCTAGCAAGAAAAGTTATAATGATAACCCTACCATAACAGTCGAGGGTTTAATCTTGTTAAGTTATATGAGTATCATATATTGCAAAGTATTGGTCGGAAAGGTCTCAACGACCTTAATGATTGAAAGGTTTAAGTGTTTAAAGTGATGATTTTTATGTTCCTTCATGCAGCGTAGGAATGATAAGCTGACTTTGGAACAAGGTTAAGAGTGAACTTGATGTATAAAATGATTGGAATCATTTCTGGGTGGAACGTCCTCCGAACTATACGAATCCACCCACCGCAAGAAAATTTATTTGTTGGTAACGTGGCATTACCATGGCCATGCATTACGTGGTTATAAGAGTCGTAGTCAAACCCTAACTTACCATTCCCTCCTTCACCTTCGGCTCTTGTCGCTCTGCGATGGTGCTGGTGCACTCTTGCTGTGTCGTTCCTCTGCAAATGTACCCTCCGGATCGTTTATCCTCTTGTGGCTAGTTCTATCACATTTTAATAGTGTCGTTCCATGTGATGTTGTTGGTCATCCGTTCGCTATTCTTCCCTCAGGTTTTTCTCTGTCATACTAGCCCGAACCCTTGACTGACATAGACTCCTTCCTTAGTGAGAATCGAAGTCTTGTCCTGCTGCATTGTGATTGAGCGTTGTTGTGTGTTAATATTCTTCTCCCTTCCTGCAGTAGGGTTACCTCATCGTGTTGATGGTTGTCTTGCCGTTGCTGGTGGTCGCGCCTCCATAAAAGAGAAGGTAGAGATACTGAATTCTTTCTTCGTTTTCACTGTTTGTTTATAACTATAAAATTATTATCCAGCTTACAAATTTATAATATTACGGTTTTCTTTGTGGTTACAGGTCTTGGCCCTCCCTTCTGCGTGACTTCTGGTACAAGGATTGAGCAGCAGTTACAAGTCCTGGTAGGCTTGGTTAAACCATGGCACTTTCTCTTTGTGGGGTTCCTTTGGAACTTTTGAGGCTTTGCGCATTGAGGCCTGTGACCCTTGCAGCTTCAGTTTGTCTTGTTAAACTGTTTGATACTTTCGGGTAGTTGAAGAAGCCCCTACGCTGTGCGAGGGTGCTCTGGCTTCGGCCGAGATTGTATATGTTAGTTCCATTTTTGTGTTTAAGTGCTGTGTATGAAGTGAAAGAGACAGAAGGAAATTATGCCATGCTATCCAATACTTGCACGGGTCGAGGGATTTGAAGAGCCATTCGACTTTTTGTTTATATTGACTGTGTGACACACGAGGCTATAAGCCTGACTTGAAAAAGGGTTACAACCCACGACTTCTACTTCTGTTGAAATTTTGAATTTACAAGGTTTTTACCCTCAGTCCATGATATAAGTTATAAATACTGTTTTTATTTTCTATAATTCTTGTTTACATTACAATACTGAAATTTGGATGCTTATTTATGTTAAATTTATAATGTTTGAGGCTCGTCAGTAAGAAAATGTTTACAGCATTTAACTTTAATTTATAATATACCTCTGTAATTTATGAGGCTGTAGTTAAGTTGTATGAATTTTTCTTAAGCTCAATTAGTTGAGCATTCTGTCACTCTGTTGAAATAATGACAGCGCATTAATATACTGGACTTTTATTCCATAATAATTTTATTAAATATCATTAGGGTTTTCCTGTACATTACTCTTATATCCAGTTTGTTTTATAGAATCTATTAATGCTATTATCTTATTTTACTAAAAGAATAAAATAAATCGATTCATGTTCCTTATGGAGTGCTTAAGTAACTAACAATTACTTCTGTTGGGCTATAGGGTAGACCCGGGTTTTATACCATTCATTTCGCACCAACAAAAGACCCACAGTGTTGGCCCTTTTGGCAACATCCTGCGAACAAGTTGCAGTCTCACCCGAAACAGCTATGGGGTGCTGCAGAATCAGGTTTCTGCAAGCAGAAGAGGGATATTACTGTACCTTTAGCCTTTAATAAATTATAATCATATAACACAGATCTTCGACATTCACATATATTACTTCGCATCTAGATAAATAGAAGTGACTTGCTTAACCCTTTACTGAGAATTCAGAGTGAAGTTAGTATTTAGTAGTGATCTTACTTATCAGTTATTTACTTATCAATGCATACAAGAATTTAATAGAAACAACACAAAAGCACCACAACACAAGATATAACGTGGTTCACCCCTAGTGTAGGGGCTACATCCACAGAACTGTGTTTTATTCAACTCTTTACAAAAACCACAGTTCTGATCTACGCACTCAGCTGCAGATCCCTTCAAGTCCTCAAATTGCGCACTAAGCTGCAGTCTCTGCACACACAGCTGCAGATCTTCTTTATCACCCAAAACCCTTTGCACACACAGCTACAGAGGTATTCCACGCAAACAGCTGGGACTTAACCTTTCTTACGAAAATACCCTTAGCTTCGCATCAATTCATCTTTCATTAAAATCCTAACCTGACTTCTTTACAAGAGTGCTTATTTATGCAGTGCACTTGTTGCAAAACTATGGGCTTAAACCATGGACACCCCGAACCCTAAACCATGGATTTAAACCATGGGTTTATTACAAAAATAGGGCTTTGACTCAACCCCGACACCCATAAGACTATTTTGAGTCGTAACTCCGCTTACAAACTCCCACAAAACCTGCGGAGTTACCCACCTTGAGGACCGTTAGTGTGCGCGCCCCAATAGGCCCCTGAGACTCACTAGTGTCCCGTCCCGGGACACTCTGCTGCTTTTCTGGTGGTAGAATCTTGTTGGTGAAACATAGTGCACTGCTTGCTGAAGCCATACATGCTGTCATCGGCTCCTTGCGGTCTCCCTTCACACTCTGTCAGGCTCTGTATCCGTCTGCATCTCTGGATATTTATGATGGTCATGGGACTCATTGGGCCTTCTAAATCTGTCAGCGACCCCATCCAGGAGGATACATGGCAGGATCCTCCAAAGTCTTCTCGTGAGGCCTTGTGCCTTTCTTCGCTCCTCATAGAGCGAACTTCTGCCTTTCTTCATCCGGTTTAGAGAGAACTTCTACCTTTCTTTGTCCTGGTCGAGCATTTCTGCATAGGTGGATTTCTCAGAAGGTTCTGCAGACCTCTCTCCCTGAACTCTTGTAATAACTCCTGGACTTCACGATCATTCGACATGGTCCTGACTAAAGAAACTCAAAGAAATGCACAATGCAAGAGTCGCAGGGCGGTGTAGCTTCTTATAGAATCCCACAACAGAATTTGTCATCATGGTGCATTAATGACGTCGAATCTGATGGAGTGGCAGAAATCCTGTCCACACAGTGCTAGATTTTCCCAAAATCTCATCATTACAGGCAGTTAGGGCAGTTCTTGTGCCAGCGCCGCCAAGTCTAGTTTGTCCCATCCGTCACATTTTAGGCTGCGACCCACCTTTGATCTTCGACATAACCACTAACTTCAGCTTCACCTTGATGAGTACCTTCGACACAATATTGACCTTCGACCCATCCTGACCCACGCGGAAACCAATCTTCAACCTTCGAACTTTGACAGTTTTCCACACTTCGTAGCTTTGAGAACAACTTCATTATAGTCTAGCACCCAATTTGAACTGTTCTTGGTACTTAGACGTTCCTTCTTGGTGTTACTTCTGATTAGGAGGTCCGGGCCTATCCCTGTACTTCTTTAATAGACTGCCATTTACCATAGAAGGTAAAATTTCTCCATTCAGCTTAGCTAACTGGACTGCACCACCATCAGTAACTTTCTGCACTATGTATGGTCCTTTCCAATGTGTCTTGAACTTACCTGGGAATTTCATGAATTTGCTGTCATACAAGAGCACAAGATCACCCTGCTGGAATTGCTTCTTCTTGATGTGTCTATCATGCCATGCTTTTTCTCGAGCTTTCTGCACTTGCTGCTGGAACCCTGCAATAAATATGTCCTCTTCAAGTTCTAGTATCTTTGTCAGTCTTTCTGTCATTATAGTTGGGTCATCCATCTCTATGAAAGCAGATATTCTGAGGCTAGGAACAATGTACTCCATGGGCATGACTGCTTCTTGTCCATAGACCAACCTAAAAGGTGTATGGCCTGTCAACTTCTTGCAGGTGGTTCTATAAGCCCATAGTACTGCTGGAATCCTAAGATCCCAGTCATTTCTGTTAACATTGCAAACCTTCATCAGAGCATGTTCAAGGATCTTGTTAAAAGCTTCGACAGTTCCATTTGCTTGTGGATGATAGGTAGTACTCTTCTGATGATACACTTGTAATTCTTCAGTCAATACTTCAATAGTGTTATTTAGAAAATGTGATCCTTAATCACTCATAAGAACTCTAGGACACCCAAATCTGGACAAGATGTTATCGAAGATGAACTTTGCAGTTGTAGCAGCGCTACAGTTCTTGACTGGTTGAGCTTCGGCCCAAAGGGTAAGGTAGTCAGTTGTTGTAATAATATATCTTACTCCTGACTTCTTCGCAGGGGGATTGATAGGGCCAACAAAATCAATAGCCCACTTGTCAAATGCTTGTAAAGTTACCTGCAGGACTAGAGGCATCTCATCCCTCGTGGATGGTTTGCCTGTCCTTTGACAGATGTCGCAGCTTGTTAGGAACCCATGTCAATCCTTCTCTTTACTATGTTAGTATATTGTTGTTGGACGCATATGATTTGTAAGTCATCCCATAGTAATTGTTGATCCATAGCTTGTGTTATTGTTGTGAGGCGCATATGCTTTGTAAGCCGCCTATAGTATTTGTTGATCCATAGTTTATATTGGCCCATGGTTTTGACCCATAGTATTGGTGCCCATAGTTTATATTAGCCCATGGTTTTGACCCATGGTATTGGCGCCTATTTTTAGTATATAAGTGTGTGTTAAGGCCAAGGAAGGCACCGTGAAGTTATTTTGTATTGAGCTTGCTCAAAGGAGGTTTCCCTCTCGAAGTGGCTTGCGATTAATATAAAAGTGATTTTGAGTTCTACTTCTATATCGTGTGTTTTGATTACTTGTTTTCTGCAAGGTCCTCACATCTGGTATCAAAGCACTTTCCTTGGCACAAGTGGGAGATTTTTTTTTTATTTCCAAAAAAAAAAAAAAAAGAGGGCAAAATTGGGTGGCTACTTTCAGATCAATTTATGAAACTTTCTACACAAAATCAGAAGAAATAGATTGCATATCTGAATTTCACTTTCAAAAATACGCAGTTTCAAAAAAAAAATCATCTCATTTGGAGTTCTAAAAGTGGAGATATCGCGGATTTAAAATCAGCAATTTTTCAGAATTTCGGTGATGGCCACGAAAATTGCGGTGAGAAAATATTTTGACCGAGTGCCCATATTTCTATTCTGATTCCATAGGTAGAAGCAGAGTGGTTGTTCCAATTCTGGAAACATGCTATAATAGCGATTCTGAGCAATATAGATCAGGTTTTTTAACATTGGGTGGAATTTCTACCCAATTTTTTTTTCTGTTGCAGGTTCAGATCTGAGAATAATCCCTATCCGCTTAACTGTGGGAAGTACTTGGGAATAAGCCCTAAAAATCATTGTGAGGAGTACCACAGGAACCTCGAAGTAGATGGCCCATTGATAGGACCTGCCAGCAAAAAGGGCAACGACCCCTACCTGATTGACTAGTTCCCACCCGTGAGGTAAACCAAGAGCTGTCGTTTGTGGCCAAGCGATTATTAGTTTTACCTGAGCCGTGGAGTGAGGGGTACTGCCCCAATACGCAAGCCGTCAGACAACATTGGTGGCCGAGTGAATCCCTTGAACCAATAGGAAGCCACACATACCTGGGGTCCATATATATTTTTAGTTGCACAATTGCAGATTTCCTCTGTCCAGAACTGTTGCCGGTTAGTTCCGCGCCATTGCAGATCCATCTGTTGCCAATCACTTCCACGTCGTTACAGATCCCTTCCTGAAAAATATCCTGCTTATGGTTGTCACCCGCACAGGAGCAAAAATCATGGAGGAAGCACTTGCAGCCATCCAAGCCAAACTCCAGGAACTGGATGAAAAATTTCTCGGTCTCCATCTTGAGCATTCAGCTATGAACACCAGACGACAGTCCCAGTCTTCATCAACTAATGGGTTCTCTTCTTCCAACAATTTTCGCGGTCTGAAGCTAGATTTTCCTCGCTTCAATGGTACTGATCCGACTGGATGGATCTATCGTGCAGAACAGTATTTTAGCCTTCATAATACTTTTGATGTCCACCAAGTTCCACTTGCCTCCTTTCATTTGGAACAGGAAGCTCTTCAATGGTATCGTTGCTACATCAAGGCTCATGAAGAGCCAAAATGTCCTGCTTTTTTCCAGCTCCTTTTGCACCGATTTGGTCTGAGTGCTTTTGATGACTTCACAAGAGCTCTCACTAAACTTCGCCAAACTGGCACTGTGAAAGAATATCAAACTGAATTTGAGAAACTAGCTAATCACACGGAAGGATTACCTGATGACTTCTACCGAAGTTGTTTTATCAGTGGTCTAAAGGATGCAATTCGCTCTAAGGTCAAAATGTTCAGTCCCAACACAATGATGGAAGCCCTAAGGTTGGCTAAGTTGGTAGAAGACAAGATGGCAGCCCAACAGCACTCCAAATCCTCTTTTGTTCCCTTCAGAAATATGGGTTCTCAACAACCTCCCATTCCACTAGCTCCTCGCTCACCTCCAATCAAGCATTTGTCTGAAACAGAGATGCAGGCACGCAAAGAAAAAGGGCTTTGTTATAATTGTGATGAGAAATTCAGTCGAGGACATCGATGTGTTCAACAAAAGCTCTATCTCTTGGATGTGGATTCTCCACCTGCCTCTGAAATTGGTGAAGAAGTTTCCGATGTAATGGATGCTCTGGTTGACACTCAGGAGCTGCCTACTGACCCTCCATCTTAGGATGACCAGCCCGAGATATCCCTCCATGTTTTTTCTGGAGTCAATGCCCCCCAAATAATGCGGGTACGCAGTTACTTCAAGAAGCTTCCTCTTACAATACTCATTGATTCTGGCAGCACTCATAATTTCATTGACCCTCGGATCGCCAAACAAGCTGATTATTTTATCCATCCTTGCTCCAACTTTGAAATCATGGTTGCCAATGGGGGCGCCTTACCTTGCAAAGGGAAGTGTCGTAATGTGCGTATCTCTATGGGAGATTATAACCTCTGCTCTGACATGTTTTCCTTGACCTTAGGTGGATGTGATGTGGTTTTGGGCGCTCAATGGCTGCACACACTTGGCCCCATATTATGGGATTTTGCTGAACTTTGGATGCAGTTCTCCCCCGATGGACACAAGCACACATTGAAAGGCTTACAACCAGGGTCTCTCAGCCTCATCAGTTCACATCGCATGGAAAAAATCCTTAAGAAGATTTCCCATGGTGTCATCGCTCAGCTCCATTCCATTCAAATGCAACCATCAGCGGCCCCCACTACTCCTTTGGATATCCAACAAATTCTGGATCGATATACCAGTGTTTTTGCTAAACCAGTGGGACTTCCACCTTCACGACCAGAGGACCATCGTATTCAGCTCCTTCCTAGAAGCATTCCTCCCAACATCAGGCCCTATCGCTACCCATTTCACCAAAAAATAGAGATTGAACTCCTCGTTAGGGACTTACTGAAGCAAGGTATTATTCGCCCAAGCACAAGTTCCTTTTCTTCACCAGTTCTTCCTGTCCGCAAAAAAGATGGGTCATGGCGCCTCTGCATTGACTTCCGAGCACTTAATCACCTCACCATCAAGGATAAGCCTATCGCTACTGTTGTTGATGAGCTTCTTGATGAGCTTCATGGTGCTCAATTTTTCTCCAAGTTGGATCTTCGCTCTGGGTATCATCAAATTCGGGTTCATGAGGATGATATCCCTAAAACAGCTTTCCGCACACATGATGGCCACTATGAGTTTTTGGTCATGCCCTTTGGTCTCACTAATGCTCCTTCCACATTCCAGGCCTTGATGAATCAAATCTTCTGACCCTATTTGCGAAAATTCATTCTGGTATTTTTTGATGATATCCTCATCTACAGTAAAACATGGGCTGAACATCTCCAGCATCTGGCTCTTGTAATGCAACTTTTCTCTGACCATCATCTCCAAGCCAAAAAGTCTAAGTGTGTTTTTGGCCAGAAGGAAGTTGAGTATCTCGGGCACATTATCTCAGCATAAGGGGTTCGTGTGGATCCTGCCAAAATCGTTGCCATGAACAATTGGCCGCCTCCTAAGACACTCAAGAGCCTTCATGGTTTTTTGGGGTTGACTGGCTACTACCGCAAGTTTGTCAAGGATTATGGGAAGCTTGCAGCTCCATTAATTGCTCTGTTGAAAAATGATGCTTTTACATGGACACATGTTACTGAGTGTGCATTTGAAAAGCTGAAACAAGCTATGTGTACTACACCTGTTCCAGCTATGCCTGATTTTTCCAAGCCCTTCACTATTGAGAGTGATGCTTGTGGCAATGGACATGGTGTTGTTCTCCTTCAAGATGAACACCCCATTGCGTTCACCAGCAAAGCCCTTTCCGATAAGAATTTAGCTGCCTCTACATATGAGAAGGAAATGATGGCTATTTTGCATGCAGTACAAAAGTGGCGACCCTACCTCTTAGGGAATCATTTCTGCATCAAGACTGATCAACAGAGTCTAAAATATTTCCTAGAACAATGTATATCCTCCCCAGCACAACAGAAATGGGTTAGCAAAATCATGGGTTATGACTATGAGATCACTTATAAGAAGGGTAAGGAAAATATTGTGGTGGATGCCCTTTCTCGCACATTTGATGACCAAGGTTCTCTTTCCGCTATTTCTATGCCTGTTCCAAATTGGTTGCAATCGGTTCAATAGGGTTATGTCAATGACTCTTCATTATCTCACATCATCCAACGCTTGGACAGCAACCCTTCTGTTGTCCCACATTACTCTTGGGATGGTGCTTCACTGGGATACAAGGGTCGTCTGGTGCTTCCCCAGAACACAGCTCTTCAACAAGCTATGTTCTATGAACTCCATGCTTCTCTGTCAATGGGGCACTCTGGTTTTCTCAAAACGTATGAACGGGCATAGCGCAACTTCTTTTGGCAGGGCATGAAAAGGACAATTCAACAGATGGTGGCTAAATGTGATACTTGCCAACGCAATAAGGGTGAAACAACACCCCTTCTGGGATTTCTCGAGCCCTTGCCCATACCTACCCGAATATGGACCGATATTTCTATGGATTTCATTGAAGGGCTCCCTAAATCTAGAGGGAAGACTGTGATTTTGGTTGTGGTTGAGCGCCTCTCCAAATATAGTCATTTTTGTGCTCTCAGCCATCCCTATACAGCCTCTTCCGTTGCTCAAATTTTTCTAGACCAGATATTTCGTCTTCATGGAATGCCTTCTTCCATTGTCTCGGATCGTGATGCGACTTTCACCAGTCATTTTTGGACAAAACTCTTTCACCACACTGGCACCACACTGAAGATGAGTTCCGGTTATCACCCCCAAATGGATGGTCAGACTGAAATTATTAATAAATGCTTGGAAACTTATCTTCGTTGCTTCTCCTCTAAGCAACAACATTAGTGGGAAAAGTGGCTCCCTCTCGCTGAATGGTGGTACAATACCTCTTACCACACTACCTCTAAAATGACTCCATATGAAGCAGTTTATGGTCAGGCACTGCCAGTTCTTCTTCCTTACACCCCCAGGAGTTCTCTAGTTCAGGAAGTTGACGCGGTCCTTCGAAACTGCGATGAGGTTCTTTGCATTTTGTGCGAAAACCTTCACATGGCAAGAAATCGCATGAAGCAACAAGCTGATCAGCACCATTCTGAGCGCACTTTTGAAGCTGGTGATATGGTTTTTCTTCATCTCCAGCATTACAAGCAATCCTCACTAAAACTCAAAGGGCATCATAAGCTCGCTCCAAAGTTCTATGGGCCATATAGGATTCTTCAGAAGATTGGGTCTGTTGGTTATAAATTGGAACTTCCGCCTTCTTCCCGCATTCATCCAGTATTTCATGTCTCTTGTATGAAGAAAGTTCTTGGCACCAACATCCAAGGCCAAACTATTTTACCAGAACTGGATAATGAAGGATCCATCTTTTTGGAGCCGAAGGATGTCCTCAATAAACACACTCGTCAGCTTCGCTCTCGCTCTGTCACAGAGGTCTTAATTCAATGGCACAGAATGCAGCCCGAGGATGCTACGTGGGAACCACTCCTTCAGATTTAGCGACAATTTCCACATCTAAAGCTTTGAGGACACATATTTTTCTAAGGGGGAGGGGATGTTAGGAACCCATGCCAATACTTCTCTTTACTATGTTAGTATATTGTTGTTGGACGCATATGCTTTGTAAGTCGTCCCATAGTAATTGTTGATCCATAGCTTGTGTTATTGTTGTGAGGCGCATATGCTTTGTAAGCCGCCTGTAGTATTTGTTGATCCATAGTTTATATTGGCCCATGGTTTTGACCCATATTATTGGTGCCCATAGTTTATATTAGCCCATGGTTTTGACCCATGGTATTGGCGCCTATTTTTAGTATATAAGTGTGTGTTGAAGCCAAGGAAGACACCGTGAAGTTATTTTGTATTGAGCTTGCTCAAAGGAAGTTGCCCCCTTGAAGTGGCTTGCGATTAATATAAAAGTGATTTTGAGTTCTGCTGCTATATCGTGTGTTTTGATTACTTGTTTGCTACAGGGTCCTCACACAGCTATGGCAATATTCTCTAGCATCCTTGTAAATTGTGGGCCACCACAATCCGGCTGTCAAAATATTCTGTGCTGTAGCTTTTCCTGCATAATGACCTCCTGCTGCTCCAGAGTGTGCCTCAGCCAAAATCAGTGGCTTTTTGTGCTCCAAGACACATCTGCGCAGTATTTCATCTGGTCCCATCTTATACAGCTGTCCTGCTATTAAGGTAAAGTCGGCTGCTCGAACCACCGGCTGCTTCTTTTGCTGTGTTGTCATCTCGGCGGGTGGAAAACCTGTAGACAAATACTGAACAATATCCTGAAAGCATTCATCAACCATATGGATGGAAAACAACTGGGCATCAAGAATACCTTCGTCCAAACTAGTGGGTTCTTCTCCCGACTCGAGCCTCGACAAGTGGTCAGGTCCTAGGTTAAGTCTTCCAGGCTTAACTATGATCTCAAAGTCATATTCGTAAAATAGAATCAACCATCTGCATATCCTTCCACCTAGCACATGCTTGTTAACCAAATACTTCAAAGTAGAGTGGTCAGTGAACATATTTAAATGAGATCCTAACAGATAATGTCAAAACTTCTGTAATGCATACACCATAGCAAGACCTTCTCGTTCTGTTGTAGTATAATTTTTCTCTGCTGTGGACAATTTTCTACTTGCAAAAGAAATAGGGTGATCGATATTACCTTCACCTGATTGATCCAATACTATACCCAGAGCAATGGAGGATGCATCGACATGCACATGAAACTCCTTATTCCAGTCAGGGAATACTAAGATAGGGGCAGTGACCATCTTTTCCTTCAATATATCCAAGCTTGCTTGACACTCGGGTGTCCATTCGAACTTAATATCTTTCTTCAACTGCTTTTCCATTGGAGCTGTAATCTGAGCATATCCTTTGATGAATTTCCTGTAATATCCAATGTGACCAAGCGCAGTGCGAAGTTGTTTAACGGATTTCAGAGGTGGCAGGTTCACAATAATAGCTATCTTCGCAGGATCCATCATCAATCCTTGCTTACATACAATGTGACCTGGCAGAATTCCAAAAGGTGCACAAAAGATACACTTTTTCAAGTTCAAGGAAATCTGGTGCTGTCTACACTTATCCAACATAAGTCTTAAACTAGTTATATGGTCTTTTAGTAGCCCAAAGATAGTCCAATAATCAAAATAAACTTCTAATAATTTATGTATAAATTCCTTAAAGGAAGAGATGACTACTCTAGAAAACATAGCAGGTGCATTCTTCAATCCAAAGAGCATAACTGTATACTGAAAGGATCCCATTTCTGTAGCAAAGGTTGTCTTATGTCGATCCTCTGGAGCAATTCTGATCTGATGGTAACCTGAAAATCCATCAGTAAAAGAGTACACTTCTTGACCCCTAACATTGTCTAACACTTCGTCTGTAAAGGGGGTAGGGAAGGGATCATGTAGAAAAGCATCATTCAGCTTCCTCAGATCAACACCGATTTTGATTTCGCCCTTAGTCTTCTTCTCTTGCACCACCATAGGACTGACCCACTCGGATTCTTCAACAGGCTCAATGATTCCTACAGCAAGCATCTTATCCAGCTCCATCCTAACTTTTTCCTTATAACTTAGGGTTCAACCTATAGGGGCGTTGTTTCACAGGCTTCGCATCAGGTTTCAAATGGATCTTTATCATGCCGATATCACCAAGGATACCTTTCATCTCTGAGAACTTCATTGGAAATAGGTCCTGATATTCGTGGAGAAGTTGGGTCACTTTGCTTACCATTTCTTCATCCCAATAATCTCCAATGGTAGCATACTTAGGTTGTTCTTCTGATCCAATGTTGACTATCCATGTCTTCAGGGGCTGAGTCACTTCAGGTGCTTCGACTGCTAGTCCATGTACTTCGCAGTGTCCTTCTGACTCAGGAATGTCAATATTGTGTGGATCATCATCCTCGTCAATTACGAGGTTATAACATTCTACTACATGAGCTTCTTGTGCTTTCCAATCAGGTTGGTATTCTACTACTTCTTGATAATCAAATACCTTAGTATGGATCAACCTTATAGCTACATCTAAAGCTGGACAAACTTCATTAATAGAAAATGTAAGCAAAAAACTATCAACAAGACAATTCCAACTTACAGTATCCTGGCGGAGCTCAGCCTCCGCATACCAGTTCTTAGCTAGTGGTTCTAGAGTATGCACAAACCTGTGCACCCACTCTTCACGAGGTACACACTTCCAGGCTTCGTAATATTGTTCCAAATGTTTCTGAGGGATAGTCTTTCCATCAAAACTACTTCGCACCTCCTGGGGCTGATCCGTGAAACTCAGGCAAATGGACTTTTGATAAGCTTCCCAACTAGGAATGTACTTCTTATGGCCATTCCACCATCTAGCTGCTGTGGCTCTGAATGCTGAGTCCAGAGTCTCCATTTTCTGTGGATTTGGTATCTATTCTGAGAATTGTACAATAAACTATTTTGGGTCTGACAAGCCATCAAAAATAGGTAGGACTCTTACCTTTGCACCAAGCCATCTGAGAGATTTGGTACTTCTGGCACATCTATGTCCATGTAGTCCATAGAGTCTGTTCTTCCAATTTTCTAACCCATCATCTGAATCTGTCATGCAAGAGCTTGCACACTGCCAATCCATGATACCTTCGGTAGTAGGATCAACATAATCTTCTTCCTTAGCTGTGATGTTGTAGATGTGATCCAGAACATCCTGATCTTCATCTCTGAGTGGTTCTGTGTACCTTTCTCCTTGAGAAGGGTCTAGTGGTACTATGAATCTCAAACTTTTCCCTTCTAAAGTCATCTGTCTCTTCTTAAGGTTAATGACTGCATCATTGTCTAATGCCCAGTCAATACGTAGCAATGTTGGATAGGGGTTGCTGTCGTCAATGATCTCAATAATTTAAAAGTCTGCTACAGTACAGAAGCCATCAATATCTACTGGGACACTAGGAAATCATCCTAGGGGCACAATCTTCTGCTGATTGGCTAATCTCAACTGTATAGGGGACCAATCAAGGGTAGGTTTTCCCATTTTTTCCCAGGTTTGCTTAGTTAAGAAATTTACTTCTGATCCTAGGTCCAAGATAACATCAGTCATATCATACTCTCCTATCTGAGCATTCAATCTCATTTCCATGCCTGTTCTTCTGACTATATTAATGGTTTTTTCCTGATCAGAACTGTGTTGAAGTTCGCAAGAAGCAATAAATTTCTGCAACTCACTTAAAGCATTCTGATTTCTTAGGAGCTTCAGACAACTCTCTAAAAAGGAGGACAGTCTACTTACTTTATCCGTTGAAGCTTCTTGCAGCTATGACTGCTGCTTCTGTGGTTGCGCAGGTGCTACTGAGGTGCTCGGATCAACAAAGTCTCTCTTGGCTTCCATGAATGTCTCTTTTTCTCTTTTGACATCAAATGCTGGGATTTTTGTTGGGCCCTTACGAACCCAAGCCTTGTCAGGCTGTTTCTCCTGATTCTATGTGTGTGTCATAGCTCCAATCCAGGTAACAACATTAATGACTGGGACAGGTCGTTGCTCCACAGAAATCATCTGAATATTCTGAGTAGGAGCACTATTTCTTTCTTGAATCTTTGCGATCAGCTGCGAGCACTACTCTATGACATGAACAACTGCTCTGCAATACTGACATGTCGTAGTTGGGTTCCGACAGTCTCAAGCTAGATGTCCAGCCTGATTACAGTTGTAACACACAACCTGGCCTCGTCCTCTTCCTTCCATACCACCACGACCACGACCTCCAAAAACACCTCTACCTGATGCACCACCGCGGTAACCATATCCATCATTGCTCTGTCCCTCATTTTGTACCCGATAGGCGTCATAGGTGCGCTCTCTCATGAGGTCATAACTGCGACACTCATCTTCATTATGTCCTACTGACTTACAGAACTTGCATTAGGGGTTCTTGTGGACTTGCACATACCTTTGTAGTAGATAGCAGTTTTCAGGACAATGCTGGCCAGTTGTCCGACAGATCTCGCAATATAGAATAGTAGAGTTGAATGGGCTTGGCACACCAGTATTCACGTAATTTCTTACCACGGGACACTGTTCCTTGTCGTGACCTACTGTCCGACATTGTGTACACCAAACCTCCTCTTGACTGGATTTCCCTTTCTTCATATCGTGAAGCTCTAGAGCCATCGCTGCCAACTGTGCTTGAATTTGAGCTAGACTAGAATTATCGTCCACAGGAGTTGTTTCAAGCTTCATCATGATCTCCAAACCCTCCTGCTGATCAACAACCTTTTGTTGCATGAGCGAAGCCCTGGTATGCGGTAACAAAGAGGCAATGAACCACTCTTTGTGCTGCGCAGGTCCAATGGTGAAACTCACTTGATCTAGCAGAACTTTGAACCTCTGATCAAAGTCCCACACTGCTTCTACTCACCTCTGCTGAATCTCTTTCAATTCAGTGATACACTGCAAATCTGATTTAGGTTTCTTAAACTCTTTGATGATTGCTGCTTTAATATCATCTAAGGCATGGCTCTGAGTACTGGAGAATTTCACGAACCAGGTCAAAGCCCGGTCTCTAAAAGAAGTAACGAGCTGTGCCCTTCTTATATGATCTTGATCCATAATGTTCTTAGCATTCCACACTGCTTCACATAAAAACCAGAACTGTTCTGGATCCTCTGATCCAGTTCCTTTGAAAATAGGGAGCTTGATATCATCATTCATGTGGGCCATAGTGGATCTAGGGGGGGTTGGAGGGGGACTGGAAGTAGGCGGGGGGGAACTTACTGGGGTAGACTGACCTGCGACAGGGATACTCGGGCTAGGGTGACTTTCAGACTGCGACGGGTTCTCAGGGATAACAGGTCTTCGCTACGGGGTTACCAGAGGGATTCCAACAGAAGGGGTTTCTTCGGGTTCAGAGTCTGCGGGGGAAGACTCGGTATTCTGACCTAGGGAATAGGATCCAAAATCTCTCTTGTACCTTTTTCCACTTCGTAGCAAACTACTTTGCTCGTTGAAGGAACTTTCACTTGCAAACATAGGTTAGTAATACTAAATCGAACATTTTGATTCAATGAGAAATATACCTTGTTCAGCCAATAGCATTTTAATTCTCAAACTAAAAGAATTCAAGTACTTACCCCTTGGTCCTTTGAAGAACTACCGCTCGGCTTCACTAAAAGAAGTGCTCTGTCACAAATGCTTCGAGGGTTCGCATTGTCCAGAAATCAACAACTCGGGATATCTCATTGTTCACTCTTTTCAATATATTAATTCTTACGGGGTTCCAAGCAGGAAACTAAACTTCTTGAAAGTTCGTCCTTCTCTCTGTTAACCTGGATAACCATTGGTGCAACTCTATGTGGATACTACCAAAGAAAATTTCATAAACATCAGAAAAAACATACCTTTGTAAAAAGTCGTTTGCACTACGACGCGGATCCTTGTTCTCTTGTTCAGCAAAGTTTTGATAAGTCCTTTCAATCCAATCACCGATTTATTTCACAGAGGGCCTCCAAAACAGAGCCCTCGAGGTACGACGTAAACCCCTCTTGAGCAGATATTGAGTTCAATCATCAACGAAACCAATTTGTTGGGCTATAGGGAAGACTCAGGTTTTATACCATTCACTTCGCACCAACAAAAGACCCACAGTGTTGGCCCTTTCGGCAAAAACCTGCGAACAGGTTGCAGTCTCACCCGAAACAGCTATGGGGTGCCGCAGAATCAGGTTTCTGCAAGAAGAAGAGGATATTACTCTACCTTTAGCCTTTAATAAATTATAATCATATAACACAGAGCTTTGACATTCACATATATTACTTCGCAGCTAGATAAATATCAGTGACTTGCTTAACCCTTTACTGGGAATTCACAGCGAATTTAGTATTTAGCAGTGATCTTACTTATCAGTTATTTACTTATCAATGCATACAAGAATTTAACAGAAACAACACAAAAGCACCACAACACAAGATATAACGTGGTTCACCCCTAGTGTAGGGGCTACGTCCATAGAACTGTGTTTTATTCAACTCTTTACAAAAACCACAGTTCTGATCTATGCACGCAGCTGCAGATCTTCTTTATCACCCAAAACCCTCTACGCACACAGCTGCAAAGGTCATCCACGCTCAGAGATGGGGCTTAAACTTTCTTACCAAAATAGCCTTAGCTTCACATCAATTCATCTTACATTAAAAGCCTATCCTGAATTCTTTACAAGAGTGCTTATTTATACAGTGCACTTGTTACAAAACTATGGGCTTAAACCATGGACACCCCGAACCCTAAACCATGGATTTAAACCATGGGTTTATTACAAAAAGAGGGCTTTGACTCAACCTCGACACCCCTAAGACTATTTTGAGTCGTAACTCCACTTACAAACTCCCACAAAACCCGTGGAGTTACCCACCTTGAGGACCGTTAGGGTGCACGCCCCAACAACTTCTTTTTCTTTTAGGTATAGAAGTTAGAATTTTATTTCATGTTACTAAAATTAAATAGAACACTATAATATTATTGTTTCTATAGTTAGTATATAAAGTGCAGACTTAGTCCATGCAACATATATAATATAATGAATATATTATAATAGAAAGGATATAATATAAGACTGTTATCTTATCTGTCAGTACTATGGCTTCTATTGTTACTTTTACTTAGTTTATTTTATTTAAAAGAATTATAAATGTTATTATAAAATTGTTACCCTTATTCTTTGTTTATTTGTAATTGTAAATAAACTTAGTAATTTATTACTGTAATATTATTCTTACTGTACTATATATTTTACAGAAGTATTCTCTATATACTAGATTTTCTTAATTATATTACAGGTTAATATTCAGAAAAATAGAAGAAAAGAACTGAGTACTACAATTGTTAACAGCTTAAAAGTATAGGATGGCATGTGTAGAATTTATTTATGCTTTAACTAAATAAAACTGAATAAATAAACACATAGATTGCTAACCATAAATAAAGTCTTAAATTCAATAAGTCACCTGTAGCAACAATCAATCATTCTAACTAATCTTTCTTTCTGTTTTGTTTATCATACAAACAGTAGTAAAATATGGAAAGAAATAGACTGTAAAATATCTTTATTTAACTTAATCCTACTCTAGTGAACTATCCTACTTTTCCTTTGAAATTCAATTTAAGCAATGATATTACTGACAGTACTACTGTATCAAAAACTATATTATCTATTCATTTCTGCTACTGTGAGTAGTTAACCTAGCTTCTTTTTTTGTTCTAAAAAGACTGACAGTTTTAGTATAGGTTAATACTACTGATACAAGGATATTTATTCTGATAACCACACAAAAAAATACTCTAGAACTCCATTAACATTCTATTTTGTATTTTCATCATACCATCTTTATTTATAAATTCACCCCTATGCTGGAGTACGGTCTGGTAACTCCGGATGAGGAAAAACACAGTGGGTTTTTATTTCTCATCAAGGAGATTCTATTACTGACAAATTAAGAACAACTACATCACTGAGCCATCTAAATATTTATATCATAAGAAACAAACATAACATTTAATCATACACAGTTTATTAAAACACAGACTGTTAGAAGACAGAACCTGTTCTTGAACTTGGACAACAACAACAATTGGAGGTCATTCCTCCCTACCAATTCCTAGAGAGCGCTCAAACAACGACTCCTCAAGACCCCCGAGATTTCTCTGGTCTCCCTGGATGGAACTAGGTGGAGTAATAATCAAGTACCTGTCTTCAGACTTAATACAACCTTGAACTCTTCAGTAAGTTCTCCCAACTTAACAAGCTGTAACAGACCAAGTTACTGCAAACTTCCTCTCAAAAACACCTTCCTTACTGATTTTCCCTTTTTCCCCAATGAATTTCCTCAATAGCATTACTCCTGAATGTTACTTCTCTGGAAATATCTGAGCAACCTCAGCTCTATTCAATGGGTACTTTTAAAAGATTGCCTAGGTCTTTTTTGGGTTAGTTGTCATTTATTGAGCCACCTGGCCTGATCCAACTTTCTTGGGGGATCATGACCCCAAATGTAGGGAAGTTTCCACCTGCAACATAGGAAGTGTTTGAGGATGCTGCCACTTGTCTTTTTCCCTCCACCTAGTTCCTTCCACCAGTTTGACAAGTAACCTCTTATTAACAGCTCTCCCATGCTGTTGTCTCCAGTTTTTATTTATTAATAATAAAATATTCAAAATTACATTCCACTTCTTTTGACTCTGATGAGTCATCAGTTCCTACTTAGCATTAAATTTAACATAATGTCTTAGGAAATCAAGTTAAAAAAATTAACATTATTTTACAAAATTGGGGTATGTGACATACACACCCCCTTAAAATGTAATATCATCCTCGATGTTACTTATTCTTCATCCTCTGCAGTCTCCTGGAATAGATTCGAGTATGCCTCCCGCATCTTACTTTTCAGTTCCCAAGTAGCCTCTTCAGGACTAAGGTGCTTCCATTGCACCTTCACCTGTCCAATGGTGTGGTTCCGTAGAGTAATTTCCCTCCTCCCGAGGATACAGTCCGGTTCCACCAGAATTTCTCCTTCTGGTTCCACCTATACAATATTCCAATCAAGCACATGAGTAGCATCATGAACATACTTTTTCAAAACAGAGATATGAAAAACATTATGCACTTTCAAGTTAGGTGGTAACGCTAGCTGATATGCAACCTGACCAATTCTAAATAAAATTTCAAACGGACCACAGTAACGTGGTGCTAGCTTCGCACAACTCCCCAGGCTTAGAGAGATTTTCTTTGGCCTTACCTTTATAAATACATGCTCACCTACCTGGAACTCCTTGGGAGTTCTTTTCAAATCTGCTTGGCTCTTTTGTCGATCCTGTGGTACCTTCAAATTTTTCTGCACTCGCTTCACAATCTCTTCCATTTCTTTCAATAAGTCTGGTCCTAACACCAATCTATCTACTGGATTATTCCAGGAGATAGGAGTGTTGCATTTACGTCCATACAAAATTTCAAATGGACTAAAATTAGTTGATGACTAATAGTTATTATTATACGCAAACTCCACTAGATGCAAGTAGTCTTCCCACTTACCTGGCTGATCTTTAACATACATCCTTAAAAAATCCTCCAGCACCTGATTCACTCTTTCAGTCTGTCCATCTGTTTGAGGATGGAAGGAGCTGCTGAAATTTAGGGTTGTATTTAATCCCTTAAACAAGGACTTCCAAAAATTCCCTGTGAATTTAGGATCCCTGTCTGAAATTATAACTTTCGATACTCCATGCAATCGAAATATCTGCTTTAAGAATATATCAACTATATTGGCAGCCTTGTAAGTAGTTTTGACAAGAATGAAATGTGCTGCTTTACTTAACTTGTCAACCACCACCATAATAGAGTCATTTTGATTCTGATTTCTGGGCAGTCTAGTAATACAATCTAAGCTAATCACTTCCCATTTCCAGATAGGAATAGGTAAAGGTTGTAGAAAACCAACTGGATGTTGGTGTTCAGTATTCACTTGTTGACAGTCCAAACATCTAGCAATGTATTCAGCTACTTCATATTTCATATTAGGCCAGAAATATTCCTTTCTTAGCATGGTTACAGTCTTTTGGTAACCTGGGTGTCCTGAGTAAGGTGTTTTGTGGACCTTGTCCAGAATCAACAACTTAACCTTAGGAACATTAGGCACATACAGTTTATCCTTAAATAATAAAAATCCATCTTCATTTATACTATAACCTTTTATTAATATTTCTGTAGGTTTCTCTTTAGCTGTAACTTGTAATTTCTCATAAATTTCATCCTGCTTTACCCCTTCCGTAATCTGTTCATTTAAATCAGAAGCATAAGTGCTGATTACTGTTGTAAAGTTCATCTTTGCGTTTCTGCTTAAAGCATCAGCCACCTTATTTTACATACCATTTATGTGTTGGATTTCAAAATCATATTCACTCAAGAAGGCTAACCACCTTGCTTGTCTTGGATTTAAGTTAGGCTGATCTAAAAGATATTTCAGTCTTTTATTATCAGTCATTAAAATAAATTTTCTGCTTATTAAATGATGTCGCCACATTTTTAAGGCATGTATAACAGCCGTAAGTTCTAGATCATAAGTTGCGTAATTCGTTTCGTGAATTTTTAACTTCCTGGACTCATAGGAAATGACATGCCCGTCTTGAGTCAGCACACCACCTAAGCCATCATTACAGGCATCTGTGCATACCACAAAATCCTTATTAGTTTCTGTTATTCTTAGAATAGGCGCACTTGTTAATAAGGTTTTTAATTTCTTAAAACTTTCTTCACATTTTAAGTTCCAATCAAATTTCTTGCCTTTCTTTTGCAAGGAAGTGATCGGATTTGCTATTTTTGAAAAGCCTTCAATGAATCTCTGGTAATAACCGGTAATTCCCATAAATGACCTAACATCTGTTACGTCTTTTGGAACCAGCCAATCTTCAATTTCCCGAATCTTTTCAGGATCAACTGAAATCCCTTCCTTAGTCACTACATGACCTAAGTACTGGATTTCATCCTTAAAGAAGTCGCACTTGCTAAACTTCGTGAAGAGCTATTGTTCTCGCAACTCTTGTAAAACTATATTTAGGTGTTCTTTATGTTCTTCTTTTGTTTTAGAGTAGATTAAGATGTCGTCGATAAACATGACAACAAATTTATCTAATTATTTATGCATTATATTATTCATTAAGCACATAAAGACAGCTCGGGCATTGGTAAGCCCAAACGACATTATGATAAATTCGTAATGTCCATACCTTGTTCTGAAGGATATCTTAAAGATATCTTTGTCTTTAATTCTTACCTGATGATATCCTGACCTCAGGTCTATCTTTGAGAACACCGTGGCTCCACGTAGCTGATCAAAGAGATCATCTATGCGAGGCAACATATATCTGTTTTTAATAGTCATCTTGTTTAGTTGACGGTAGTCTATGCATAGTCGCATAGTTTCGTCTTTCTTGTTTACAAAGATGACCAGTGCTCCCCAAGGAGACACACTAGGTTGAATGTACTTCTTATCTTTTAACTCTTTTAATTGTGACTTTAACTCATTAAGTTCTAAAATATTCATTCGATACGGAGCTTTGGAGCTAGGTACCGCACTTGGTACCAACTCAATAGTGAAATCCAGTTCCCTCCTAGGAGGTTATCCTAGAATTTCTTCTGGAAATACGTCAGTAAATTCTTTTAAAACAGGAATATCTTCTATTCTTAACTTATCTATCTTAGATTTACTTGTCTCTTCTGTAATAGTTACATCATAGGCTTTACATCCTTTTCTGACAACTCTTTGGAGTTGTAAAGTAGAAATCTGTCTAATTATAGTTTTTCTAGGAATACCCTTAACCTTTACTGGTTGTTCATTACTATCTAAACATGTGAAAGTTTTATCGTAACAATTTAAAACTACCTTATGCTACTCTAACCAATTGATGCCAATCAGTAAATCATATGAGCCAAGTGGCAAAACATTAAGCTTAACTGTAGTTTTAAATTCATCCATAATTAAAGCACATTCTTTCACATAACAGGTTACTTTTCTTTTTTACCCAGTGGCTAATTGAACTAACCAGGAATTATCAAACTTATCAACAGACAAATTACATTTTTCTAATATCTGAGGTGCAATGTAACTAAGACTAGCTCCTGGATCGATTAAAATGGTTACAGGGGTTTGGTTAATCATACCTTCCACTTCCACCATGGAAGTCTGATAGTCAGCTTGGTGGTTCTCCAAAGCTGCATTTATTCTAGGCATAGTCCTTGTGAGTTCTCCAATGGTCATTTCCTCCTGTACAGTGTGAATATTGTTGATTGACTTTTTCCGGTTTGGACAGACCGAGGCATAGTGCGGGCCATTGCATTCCCAACACTTAACAGGCTCCTTTTGTTCAAAACTCTTTGGTGAAATTCCCATGGTTATTTGCATCTTCCTTGCTCTTAAAATTATTCGAATTATTGGAAGCACCATTTCTATTTTCCTGGAAATTCTTATTGTTAGAATAATTTTTATTCTTATTATTCTTGAAATTCCTCTGGGGTACAAATTCTTTCTTCTTAAACTTAGGCTAATTGTTGTTCTTCTTAGCCTTCCAATTGGCTATGCCTTCTTTCTTCTTATTCTGCTCAAAACAGAAATTAGCCTTCCGCATGGCTTCCTCCAGGGTCTTCGGGTTATCATACTCAATTCTGTCCTTAATGTGATATGGTAGACAACTGAGAAATCACTGTACTTTAGGCTTCTCGTCTACTAAGTAAGGTACATACCTCAGCAAGCTTAAGAATTTACTGTTCAAATCCTTCATAGTCATTGAACCTAACTTCAATTCGTAAAATTTTCTAGCTCTTTCTTCATAATATTGTTCGGATAGAAATTTCTTGTTGAAGTACCTTTTAAAGGTACTCCAATTAACTTCTTTTTCCCTAATACCCTTGACTCTCTTCAGATCTTGCCACCATATGTCTGCTTTTCCGGAGAGATTATAGATTGCCATTCTTGCCTTCAGCTGATTTGAATAATTGTATATATGAAAATACTTCCTCATCCCGGATAGCCAGGAGTCTACTTCTTCCCCTTTTTCAGTCTCTTCATTAAAAGTTGGGGGCTTTATCTTTTTAAACTCCCCTGAAATCTCCTCATATGGTCTGTACTTCTTTCTGTCATACAACTCAGCCTCACTACTGTCACTAGTAGTGTGGTAGCTTTGTCGTTCATCGAACCCTTCAGATGATGAACTGCTTTTAGTTTTTGCCAGCTTCATCTTTTTAGATCTTCTTTGATAACTAACATCCTCAGATTCCGATCTTCTGCCCCTTCCTTAAATTTGGAACCTTTCCATTAAAATTTGGTTCAACTCTTCCTGAGCCTTCAAAATTCTCTTGTTCTCCTTCTTGACTGATTCCATTTTAGTCTTCAATTCCTTTACAGTCTACAACAGCTCTGAAGAGTTGGCAGTATCCTCCTCTAACATAGGTTCTCTGGTCATTTGTCTTGTTTCTGTGTCTGGAGACTCCTCTTGAGCATACTCTCCCAATTTTTCCATACCTGCCTATTAATTTTCAGAAAAACAAATTTTCTGTTCTTTACATAAAACAAAACATATGTTAGAATCTTATTTTTAATTTACTATTCTTAGGAAAGCTATTTGGGCTGCATCAAGTCCTAGTGTTTCAACCTTGAGCTCTGATACCACATGTCAAAACCCCAAATTTTCCGATTTTTTTTTTTTTTTAAACATATAATTTTCATAATTACACTAAACTAATTATTAAATTAGTTATATGTTACCAAATTCATTATCTGGATTATCTGTTGGTTATATTTAGCGATAGAATAGTTCTTTTCAGTTTACTGACTTTATTTCTTTTTGCGACCACTAGGTGAGGCTGTCATGCAAACTGGGCTTACTTAGATTTCGAGCTAATGCAGAAAGTTTTCCTGTTCTTACAAACTACAGGTAAAAGTTTTTGGTGCTGCTTATCGCAATTCTAAAGTATAAACAAGTTCATCGCAAAAGAAAAGATCAGTAAGAAAATAAAAGTTAAACAATTTCCAATGCTTGTTGAGGTACATTTAATAACTAGCCTTCTTTCTAGTAGAAGCAATTTATGGTTCTTGATGATTACAGAACTATTCCATATCTATTACAGTCGTGATGTATAAAAATATCTTACTGACTCTTTACAACAAAGTAAGAGTGGCAGAGTTATAAAATCTATAGTATGATTTCATTTGTATACAATTACGTTACATAGTAAGTGTAAACTCATAAGGGGTTTATGTATTACTGTTTCCATTTTCAAACTTCGAAGTTTAAATGAGTTTACAACTTTACTTCAAGCTGTTTTTTAAGAAAACTATACTAATGTCGATGCATAGAGTTTTTATTCACTCATCAACCGTTTTCAAGCATAACTAGAGCTTATCTTTAGTAATATATATATCTTACTGAAACGGTTTTTATCCTATCCCCTTTATGTTTATAAATGGGACATGTCCTTAAGGGCAATAATTTGTGAAAGAATGCATCACTTAATCATTATATGACCTGTCTATCTTATTATGGTTAAACTTTCAGATAATATAAAATGTCTCTTACCTTGCCAAGTCATCAATTAAAGTTAAGGTTATTACCTTGAGCAAAAGTTGTCACCACATAAGAGTTGCTACTCTCTTTTAATATCTTTTTACCAAAAGTTACTATTTTAACCAATAGATAAGCCATGGAGGTTATTAAGAACAATAGGATCAATGTCATAGTTTTTACTCTAATATCCTCCTTTATGATCTTCCAAAATATACTTTTATGTTAAGCCAAAAGTTGATTGAACTTAATATTTCATAAAGCATAAGACAAGGTATAAGGTGGGAATAAGAGGCCTAAGAATCAATCATGTTCAAGATCAAATTATAACTTAGTCTTTATTTTATGGTTCTATAAACTTTATAGAGGAATCGCATCTTTTCCAAACATTTATAAGCTATGGAGAATATTAATTTCCTAGCAAGAAAAGTTATAATGATAACCCTACCATAACAATCGAGGGTTTAATCTTGTTAACTTATATGAATATCATATATTGCAAAGCATTGGTCATGAGGGTCTCAATGAACTTAATGATTGCAAGGTTTAAGTGTTTAAAGTGATGATTTTTATGTTCCTTCATGCAACGTAGGAATGATAAGCTAACTTTGCAACAAGGTTAAGAGTGAACTTGATGTATAAAATGATTGGAATCATTTCTGGGTGGAACATCCTCCGAACTATATGAATCCACCCACCGGAAGCAAATTTATTTGCCGGTAACATGGCATTACCATGGCCATGCATTGCGTGGTTATAAGAGCCGTAGTCAAACCCTAACTTACCATTCCCTCCTTCATCTTCGGCTCCTGTTGCTCTGCGATGGTGCTGGTGCACTCTTGCTGCGCCGCTCCTCTGCAATTGTATCCTCCGGCTTGTTTATCCTCTTGTGGCTCGTTCTATCACATTTTAATAGTGTCATTCCATGTGATGCTGTTGGTCATCTGTTGGCTATTCTTCCCTCGAGTTTTTCTCTATCATACTAGCCCAAACCCTTGACTGAGATAGACTCCTTCCTTAGTGAGAATCGAATTCTTGTCCTGCTGCATTGTGATTGAGTGTTGCTGTGTGTTAATATTCTTCTCCCTTTTTGCATTAGGTTTACCTCATCGTGTTGATGGTTTTATTGCCATTGCTGGTGGTCGCGCCTCCATAAAAGAGCAGGTAGAGATACTGAATTCTTTCTTCGTTTTCACTGTTTGTTTATAACTATAAAATTATTATCCAGCTTACAAATTTCTAATATTACGGTTTTCTTTTTGGTTACAGGTCTTGGCCCTCCCTTCTGCATGGCTTCTAGTACAAGTATTGAGCAGCAGTTACAAGTCTCGGTAAGCCTGGTTAAACCAATGACACTTTCTCTTTGTGGGGTTCCTTTGGAACTTTTGAGGGTTGGTGAATTGAGGCTTGTAACCCTTGCGGCTTCAGCTTGTAAATTGTTTGATACTTTGGGGTATTTGAAGAAGCCCCTGCGCTGTGCGAGGGTGCTCCGGCTTCGGCCGAGATTGTATATGTTAGTTCCATTTTTGTGTTTAAGTGTTGTGTATGAAGTGAAAGAGACAGAAGACAATTATGACATGCTCGCCAATACTTGCATGGGTCGAGGGCTTTGAAGAGCCGTTCGACATTTTGTTTAGCTTGACTGTGTAACACACGAGGCCGTAAGCCTAACTTGAAAAAGGGTTACAACCCACGACTTCTACTTCTGTTGAAATTTTGAATTTACATGGTTTTTACCCTCAGTCCATGATATAAGTTATAAATACTGTTTTTCTTTTCTATAATTCTTGTTTACATTACAGTATTGAAATTTGGATGCTTATTTATGTTAAATTTATAATGTTTGAGGCTTGTCAGTAAGAAAATGTTTACAGCATTTAACTTTAATTTATAATATACCTCTGTAATTTATGAGGTTGTAGTTAAGTTGTATGAATTTGGCTTAAGCTCAATTAGTTGAGCATTCTGTCATTCTATTGAAATAATGACAGCGCATTAATATACTGGACTTTTATTCCATAATAATTTTATTAAATATCATTAGGGTTTTCCTGTACATTACTCTTATATCCAGTTTGTTTTATAGAATCTATCAATGCTATTATCTTATTTTACTAAAAGAATAAAATAAATCGATTCATGTTCCTTATGGAGTGCTTAAGTAACTAACAGTTACTTCTTTTTCTTTTAGGTATAGAAGTTAGAATTTTATTTCATGTTACTAAAATTAAATAGAACACTATAATATTATTGTTTCTATAGTTAGTATATAAACTGCAGACTTAGTCCATGCAACATATATAATAGAATGAATATATTATAATAGAAAGGATATAATATAAGACTGTTGTCTTACCTATCAGTACTATGTCTTCTATTGTTACTTTTACTTAGTTTATTTTATTTAAAAGAATTGTAAATGTTATTATAAAACAATTACCCTTATTCTTTGTTTATTTGTAATCGTAAATAAACTTAGTAATTTATTACTGTAATATTATTCTTACTGTACTATATATTTTACAAAAGTATTCTCTATATACTAGATTTTCTTAATTATATTACAGGTTAATATTCAGAAAAATAGAAGAAAAGAACTAAGTACTGCAATTGTTAATAGCTTAAAAGTATAGGATGGCATGTGTAGAATTTACTTATGCTTTAACTAAATAAAACCAAATAAATAAACACATAGATTTCTAACCATAAATAAAGTCTTAAATTCAATAAGTCACCTGTAGCAACAATCAATCATTCTAACTAATCTTTCTTTCTATTTCATTTATCATACAAACAGTAGTAAAATATCTTTATTTAACTTAATCCTACTCTAGTGAACTATCCTACTTTTCCTTTGAAATTCAATTAAGCAATGATATTACTGAAAGTAACTACTGTATCAAAAACTATATTATCTATTCATTCCTGCTACTGTGAGTAGTTAACCTAGCTTCTTTTTCTGTTCTAAAAAGACTTATAGTTTTAGTACAGGTTAATACTACTGATACAAGGATATTTCTTTTGATAACCACACAAAGAAATACTCTAAAACTCCATTAACATTCTATTTTGTATTTTCATCATACCATCTTTATTTATAAATTCACCCCTGTGCTGGAGTACGGTCTGGTAACTCTGGATGAGGACAAACACAGTGGGTTTTTATTTTTCATCAAGGAGATTCTATTACTGACAAATTAAGAACAACTACATCATTGAGCCATCTAAATATTTATATCATAAGCAACAAACATAACATTTAATCATACATAGTTTATTAAAACACAGACTGTTAGAGGACAGAACATGTTCTTGAACTTGGACAACAACAGCAATGGGAGGCCGTTCCTCCCTACCAATTCCTAGAGAGCGCTCAAACAGTGACTCCTCAGGACCCCTGAGCTTGCTCTGGTCTCCCTGGCTAGAACTAGGTGCAGCAATAATCAAGTACCAGTCTTTAGACTTAATACAAACCTGAACTCTTCAGTAATTTCTCCCAGCTTAACAAGCTGTAACAGACCAAGTTACGGCAAACTTCCTCTCAAAAACACCTTCCTTACTGATTTTCCCTTTTTCCCCAATGAATTTCCTCAATAGCATTCCTCCTGAATGTTACTTCTCTGGAAATCTCTAAGCAACCTCAGCTCTATTCAATGGGTACTTTTAAAAGATTGCCTATGTCTTTTTTGGGTTAGTTGTCATTTATTGAGCCACCTGCTCTTATCCCACTTTCTTGGGGGATCATGACCCCAAATGTAGGGAAGTTTCCACCTACAACATAAGAAGTGTTTGAGGATGCTGCCACTTGTCTTTTTCCCTCCACCTAGTTCCTTCCACCAATTTGACCAGTAACCTCTTATTAACAGCTCTCCCATACTGTTGTCTCCACTTTTTTTTTATTAATAATAAAATATTCAGAATTACATTCCACTTCTTTTGACTCTGTTGAGTCATCAGTTCCTACCTAGCATTAAATTTAACATAATGTCTTGGGAAATCAAGTTAAAACAATTATCATTATTCTACAAAATTGGGGTATGTGACATTCTAGTGGCAAGAAGGATGCCAGCAAATATCACTGGCAAACATCCAAAATTGAGATGCAGCAGGAAAAACAACCCAAAAATGTTCATGGTAAATTACCTAGCATTACAAATGGAATGCAATGGGTGGTTGAGAAATGCATATCCTTGATAGGCACAAAAAACCCAGTTCTTGCCCTAGCCATTGCATTTCATAAGGTAATAATCCACACAATATTAATTATATTACACGCCTTTTAGGTTGACTCCCACCATGATATCAAATGATAAAATTACAGAGAGGGAACAAGGCATATTTGATGTTGTATTAAGTGGCCACCTCGAGTTGGAAAAACAACCGTGGACATGTATTTCTGCTGATCCAAAAGACTTGGCTAAATCAATTCTTCAGTAGGATCCTAGTAAAAGTCTGATTGCTGCTCAAGTTTTAGGTTTGTTATCATATTATCATAATTGTCATGCATTTTATTTATACTAGGATCGATTCTTACTTTTATATACTATTTAATCATGTTTTTGGGTATAACCCTAGCCCATCCTTGGCTGAGAGAAGAGGGCAATGCCCCAGACATAGCACTTGACAGTGTTGTATTAGTTAGGATGAAGCAATTCACACCAATCAATAAGCTTAAAAAAGTTGCTATGAAGGTATTTCGTTTTTATAATATCTTTTGAGAGTCGATGCAACCCGGAGAAAATAGTCTAAATGCCTCGATCTTAATATAGGTGATTGTTCACAATCTATCAGAAGAGGAAATGATTGATTTGAAGGAGATGTTGAAAAATATGGACACTGATAATAGTGGAACAATCACTTTTGAAGAGTTGAAGAGTGGATTTGCAAAATTAGGCTCTAAACTCTCTGAAGTGGAAGTCTAACAATTGATAGATGTTGTAAGTACCTAATATTTCTTTTATGTACACATGAATTTTGATCGAATTTGATCTTCCTGGTTTTTATGCATGTTATTATGTAGTAGTGTATCCTTGAATTTCTATTCATATGATACTTGTGATTGTTATTCCAGGCAGATGTAGATGGGAATGGGACAATTGATTACACTGATTCTATCTCTCCAACAATGCACAGGAACATAATGGACATGCAAGATCTATATATTTCATTTCAATATTTTGATAAAGACAACAACTCGTAAATTTCAAAGATACTAGATTATAATTTTGTACTGAGCAAAAATTTCATTACAAGATTAGATATTAAATTCATATACACTATGTTTGATTTAATCTTATTATCACTCACAATCACCTACACAACAATCTTCACAGAGGAAAGGCATATTCTTTTTTTTTATCACACAACAATATTCATAGAAGAGAAAGGAAATGAACATCCATAATGCAACAAATCAACCATCAATAAGAGATCAATAACTCTGTAATGTGTAGTTAGTGAACTCATTTACGCTTTCCTAAGGTACATTACAAAGGAGGAATTAGAGAAAGGACTAAAAAACTATGGAATGGATAATGAAAAAACTATTAAGGAGGTAATTGACTAGGTGGACACAGACAATACAAGTATAACCATCATGTAATTTGGGAATGTCAATATGTAAAGTTTTATGGTGTACATAACAAATGTAATTGATGCTCCTACAGTCATCATCCATGGTTTTGGAGGAACGGGAAAGACCACTCTTGGAGATGCGGTCTTTTCACAGGTTGGAGGATGTAAATATGAAAAGCTTCAACTGTTTTAAGATATAGTCTCAACTCCTGTTGTAATAGAGTTGGAAAAACATATATTAAAAGATTTGATGGAGCCTAAAGAGAATATTCCATAGATTAGAAAGTATCAATATGGGCAGCGAGAGCTCAAATGTGTGTTAGAGAAAGTGCATGCCTTCTTATACATTGATAATGTTTTGGATGGAGACGCTCTTAAAAACATTCTGCCATAGGATATGGATACAACAAATAATGTGATGCTACTTCTTACAACACTTGACCAAAATGTGAAGATTGCATGCTCAAGGTCGTGTACATAACCCAAAATCTATAAGATGAACTACATTCAGCATCAAGATGCCATGCTTATTTTAAAGGAGGAAATAGAGGAAGGATCAATAACTGAGAGGCAATTCGACGACATCATAGAAATAACTGAGAGGCAATTCAACCAAAACCCAAATAAAAAAAAACCCATAAGAAACAAACATACAGGAAAAGTGCAGAGCAAGTATCTGTTTCAATGAAGTCCGCCACTCAAATCACGACCAGTGACAAGATGCAATGCAAGAGGCATTCATAAAAAAGGAGAATCTACAGGTAATCAAATGTATAATAATAAAAAATGCATATACATACCATGCAAGAAAGCCCTACATGTCACCAGAAAATGCTTCATCGCAAAAAGTGTGGGAGGTGAAAAATGCAGTGAGACATAGCAGGTGCACTCGAGAAAGTACCGAATCATACCCCAAAATGCCAACAAAAGGGGCACCGACGAAAGTGCCGAAGCATACACCAAACGCCAACAAAAAGGGCACCATTTACAAGCAAGCATCTTTTATAGGGTAAGCATATAAGAAAATAAGTACAAAAAACCCAATATAAATCAAACCCTTAGGGCTTACCTCTATCCAGCAGTTGTTGGAAATTCCCACAACAATACTTCTCTTCAAGGAAAACCACCCTTCATAAGGTTTTTTTTTTAATCCAAAATGTGGGTGGGAATCGAAACCACCCCATCTGTTCTCAATGCTCACAGTGCCATGGGATTAGTATTGCAAATATTTCCTCGATGGACCAATTTCACATTATTTTTATGATTTTTGAAACAGGACTGGAATCAAAATCATAGCATACGCATTTTCTTGTCCATGGCAACCCACCATTCTAAAGGGTTTTTCCAAACCCAAACACAGAATCAAAACCATGCCACAGATTCTCACAATGCCCTCTCTATTCCAGTGAAAGCCACCCTTTTGAAAGGTTTTCTTCAAAATAAAAATGTTACAGAGGATATTTCAAACCCCCAAAACGATGGTTGAAATCAAAACCACACCATAGGTTCTCATAATGCCCTGTCTCTTCCAATGAAAACCACCCTTCAAAAGTGTTTTCTTCAAGCCCAAAATGCTGCAAAGACAAAATATTTATTTGGAACCTTGAAGCAACACCGTGAGTTATATGCAGGATTTCAAAGTTTTACCTATCCTTCTCTTTCACTGCACCCCTAAATCAGGGCACAAGTTTATCCAGTAAATGCACAAAACCGAGCTGATAATTCATTGTCCTCTATGTTACGGCTGGTGTTGCACATGAATAGATTAATGGTTGTTCTTTGCAGTTGGTGTTTAGCGTGTTTTTCTGGTAGGTGACCTACATTTTTTCGCTACACTTCTATTTGTTGTCCCAAACCACCGGCCCTGGAATTTGTTTGTACATGATTTTACTATCCTTCCCTACAATTCATTTATCTCGATGCAACAGAGTCCTTGCCAAGACTTTACGCCGATGATTTTTTGGAAGTTTCAGTCGAGCAATTTTTGAGGGTTCAGCCTAAGTTTCGGTCCAACAGTCTCACAATTTGGTCGAGGTTTCATTTCACTCGTGCTTTATTCAATTGAATACACTTTGCCCATGTCCCTTCATCTACTGGCATTAATGTTTCATCAATGCATTGTCGCTCAATCAATGTAAGAAATCTTTTCATATGATTCAGACATGGGTCAATATCTTCACCTTTTCTCAGCTTATGACAATCTTCAAAATCTTGTTACAATATTTCATTTTTTGTTGCACCGCCTTTGCTTTGCACATATAAATAGACCTTCAGGTAACCACATAAACATGTGAAAATAACATTAAGAAAAATGAGTTGTGAAGTGAATTGAAATCTAACCAACAAATGTCAATGGAGGCTATGTGTACATTACCATGGAATTGGTAGGTCTATGGTCATGGAAATCTACTCCTTTTATTGAAGAGGGTCATCTAGTGTATACAACACACTTATCTATGTTTGTACTACAGGGAGAGCCAAACCAAAGCGGTGGTGTAGGCATCTGCATTGATGTCTATAGTCATAAAGTGTTACCATAGTTAATGGACATGAATGGATGAAATAACATCTATCGATAAACTAACATGTTTTAATATACTTACCTCTTCCTAGGACATATCTTCCCCGTGGGAGGGATCATTGGTAGCAATTTCTTACCTCTTTGTTGATCCAGATAACACCTGCAAGTTTAAAAATTATAAATATTAGCAATCTATAAGGGAGTGTATAGTAATAAAAAAATAATTTGAACAAGATTCAATCATAAACCATGTAGTTACATTCCTGAGGTAATCATAGAATACGCATGGGGGGAATTCATTGAGATCAATGTCCCCTGCATCCTGTTCAGAATGCAGCTCCTGCAACTTAAAAAATTATAAATATTAGACCATTTAACAAATTAATGAACTAACATGTATTGACAAAATGATACTTATTAACAAAATGACACATGTTGAAATATGACCTCGGTGTTGGTTGTTTCTTCCTTGGATACAACAACACCCGGTATACTACCACCCCCCATAGAGACATCAATCTCTTGCAATATTAAAAATTGCATATATTAATAATCTTTTAATATGTGTACAATATGGAAAAATTAAATTGAACAACAATAGAGTTTTTACAATGTCCTTACTTGACTAACAATCATCGTAGATGTACCATGTGTTGGTCCCCGACCATAACAAGATTTACTACATATCCTGCACACATGTGGCTCGATCTCGGGATCCTGGTATGTCGGTCTATCCCCACCAATAGATGGTCCTCTACCACCAGAATTTGATGGTTGCGCACCACCAAAACATGATGGTTGTACCGCAACAAAGGAAGAGGTCATTGCTTGGTCAATAGCTATGGTGTGGCAGGAAATCATCTGAGCTAGCATTATAAATGCCTCATTTGTCTAGGGAATCATATCATGTGTAGGAGGTATTTATGGCATCGGTAGATGGACATGGGGTGGAGGTATTTGTCAATCGACATCTCTATTTGTAGCATTGGGATGGTTTTGAGACACCCCCCTACCAATTCCCTGGAACTCTGCATAAAGTTTTCAGAGGAAGTACATTGATAGTTACCTATTATTGTGCAGGGGAATATAAAAAACCATGTACCATATGTCCATACAATTTTATCTGATTGGTTGACAATTGCACTACTTAATGGAATTATGTGGTATGCTGGTCTCTACAATGTCATATGTCTCAAACACTCTAAATTATGAATATATATGCTCTTGGTTATTTTCAACTTCTTAATCTCATTGTATCTCAACCCATCGGCATATTCCTATTGTTTTCTCTCTTTATACGATGCTATGGTATACAATGCATCGTTGGATCTGTTGATAGTATCCACAATGTTCAGTAATGATTCCAACAAGGAGTAGCATAGTTCATATCCACCCCTCCAAGCAAAACCAATATCTCTCAAATGACCAATCACTCTCAAAATATCTGCATTATGGTCCATAGTAGCCACTGCAATAATAAATACAAAACAAATATCATTAAAAAAATACACATGGTATATTGACATCTCTAAGGAATGAAAAAATGTAAAAGGGTGAATCTGCGGACCTGGGTAACACTTTTTGGCAAGCGCATTTCGACAAAAACAGAAAAATGCACCTCGGTCGAGGGCTTGTTAAACCCTCGATCGAGGTATTAATATCTCGACCGAGGTTTTATCAAGCCCTTGATCGAGGTTTTGTTAAGCCCTCAGTCGAGGTATTTATTAACCCTCGGTCGAGGTATTAAAACCTCGACCGAGGGTTAGTAAATACCTTGACCGAGGTATTATCTCGGTCGAAGTATGGACCTCGGTTGAGGTAAATACCTCGATCGAGGTGCCTCTGTCAAAAAAATTATAAAAAGAGGCCGCGGCCGTTTTTTTGCAAAATTTCACTGTGGAAGGAAGCTTGACCGAGAAACGATGAAACAGTGACGTAAGGATTGGCACCCCGAAGTAACCCAAGCACCCTGAAGCAACCCAAGCACCCCGAAGCAACCCAACCTCGTCACGATGGAGTCGGAGCCAAGAGGTAACAGTTTTAATAAAAAAAAATTTTATAAATTTATAAAATTTGTTTTAAAATTTGGTAAATGTATGTTTTTATAATTTTCATCTTTAAAATGTGTACCGACAAGCAGAAATGCTGCCAGATTTTTGAAAATTTGTAGCTAAATTGAATTTTTTTGTTAATTTGTTATATATATATATATATATATATAAATTATGTCAACCAGTAGCATTTATGCTACCGGTTTAATTTTGAAATGTGTCCTGGGCAAGCCGAAATGCTCCCTGATTTTTTTCAATCCTCCGTGAATTCATGGAGGATTGAAAAAAATCCATAAAACACCAACTAAACAAACCTATATGAACCATAGAGACAATTAATCAACTGTAGGCCCGAGACAAATAATAATTTTTTTATAAAAATTTATTTGAAATTGGTTAATAAGTTATAATATTAATAAAAAATCCCCATACCCCACCCCCTTTTTTCAAAACATAAATTAAACCTGCCATTTAATCTGACCTCACTAACCCTACTTAACCCCCCCTCAATATTACTACCTTACCCCCTACTAACCCCTACTAACCCTATTCACCCCAACCTAAATTCATATCTAAACCCTATTAATACCTTACTAAATCCATATTAATACTAACTTAAACCCCTACCAAACCCCTACTTAAAACCCCCTAACTAAACCCTACCAAACCCCCTATTTAAACCCGTATCTATTAAGAAATACGAAAAACATCAAGAGTATTTTGTATTGTTAAATAGCGTCTTGTTCCTCTTTTTTAATAGCTAAAATAAGACTTTAGTATCATATTCCAAGATTCGTCCCCAAGTTATCATTTCTAGTTCAATATTTTCTACATGAGCAATGATTTGCAAGGACAAACTTGCAACTATTAAGGAATAGGAAAGCAACTAGAGGATTCCTTGTTGTTAAATAGCATCCCATTCCTCCTTTTCCATAGACAAAGTAAGACTTTATAACAAAAAACTAGAAATGCTTACTAAAACTCTACTTCCCAAGGAAACCTATAACACAAAACAATTGTACACAATCCCATGTAGCCTTCGTTGGAGGATAGTACAAAAGAGTTGCTTAAGGGTTTCGAGTTGCCCACAATGAGTAAAAGTACATCTCTTGAAACCATAGGGAGTTAATATTCGTATAGAGACAAACTACCCATGATTAAGGCCCAAGAGAAAATACCTTTCTTAGGATTAAACCCTCACTTACACAATATTCTTAGTTTGGAAAGTTTTAACTTGTGTTTATCTGAATCACCACAATTTGTTCATATGACTAGCAGCAGTTGATGCACCATTAACTACTTATAATTAATTGTATCTCGAATCTTTCCATCGTGTTCCAAGTCCTTACATACCTACTTTAATGAACAATGAATTAAAAACATAAACTTGAAGTTTTTGCAAGTAATTTTTATCCAAATAATAAGGGTGGTTTATATCATTCCACTGAAACTAAGCTATCCAATCCCCTATTTTTACTCTTATAGAGATCACTCACTAAACCGTATAGATTTTTAAACTTGCAAAATTAGAAACTTAGATCTTCAACAATTATTGTTTCTTCAAAAAAAACATACAAATAGACAATGATCATTCAAAACGAGCTTAAAATATTACTTCTATATCAAAATATGCTTCACATTTTTTTATAATTTTTAAACATTGTACCAAACCATAATTTATCATTGTAAATAATACATTTGTTACCCTTATCCAAAACAATTGCATCAAACAAAGAATTCTTAAACACTGGAAAACTAATTCTTGATTATGCATAAACATTGAGAAAACATTAAGTTAATCATATTTACAAGTAACTTCGTGGCCATGTTATGTCTATGCCTACCCACTACCCAACTAGAAAATTAATTCTTGATCATGCATAAACACTAAGAAAACATTAGGTTAATCATATTTACAAGTAACTTCGTGGCCATGCTATGTTTATGCCTACCCACTACCCAAAGATTGAGAATGAGAGGGTCAATCAACCTTCAAATAAAACAAAATTTTGACTCCTTATTTACCTCACAAGGTGTTTTATTAACTACACTTTAAGCTTTCAAAATAAATAAATAAAAGGAAATGGAAGGAGATCTATGTGGTTTGGTACCAATGATAATCACATGAAATGGAAGGAGATATAAAGTTTATTTGATTTGGTTTCAGTGATAATCACATGAAATGGAAAGAGAGTTATTTGTTGTTTGGTATTAATGATATTTACATATTTGTTGTTGGAGGACTTCATGATTTCGAAGTCAAAAAAATCGACTCAATATGCATAGAGATGCTTGATTTTGTTGCACTACAACAATACAAGGTTGTAGTGTTACATTGTAGTGTAAATTTTCTATAAAATTATCAAGTTTTTATAATGTAAGTGGGGAGGTCGTATCTTGCATTGTAGATTCACATTTATGTGTTGTATTTTTTACACACACTTTTATGGGCAGTATTTTAGTGATGAAAAAATCAATGTAAACATATTTTTTTGAGGAGATATAACATCATATTGTGCCACTTAATAGTGAAAAAAAACACTTGTGTGTCTTAGTTGTGTT
>LPNX010197640.1:0-13098 GCA_001517045.1 Pseudotsuga menziesii | reverse complement strand
TGAGGGAATTATATACAGATCACATTAATACCAAGTTATAGATATATACTACATCATGAAAATCGCGAACTCATAATAACATTTTGTAAGATTTAGTCAATAAATAGAGTCTTCTACTGAGGAAAATATCATTTGGACCTCATTTATGGTTTTTTATGTGCACAAAAATTGGGCTTGTAAGTGTCATTATTTCCCCTCTCATGGATGTCGAAGAAAAAAATCGCAACATGGTGATATCAAAGCCCGGAATGGGAAGAGATGGGAAGATACATTGGGAGTCCTACTTTTGACGAAGGGACTATAGTATCTAGAAAGACATGGGATTAGTGAATATTAGGCATTGCTTTCTATTTCTCTACTCGCTGCAACTTACATAAGGTAACATTATTTGTTTACCCTTCTAAATTGTCTTCCATCATCATGAGTAACGAAAGTGCAACAGGTTTATTCTAGAGGCTTCCAGATATGGTGGTATGCTATATATTTCTAAATAGGATATCAAATGCTTTGTTCTTTCTCACAGATGGAGATTGCTCTACACCCAAATTCCCCAACTCACCATATTTCCCCCACAACTCCTTTCAGATGATGATAATGAGGAGGAGGTCAGGTTCAAGTCTTCCATACCAAATTCGCTTGTAAATTCAAGACCGAAGAATATAATCTCCGACATTTTTCTAAAGCATTCTTCAGACCTAGAAGCGTTTCACCTTTACGACGAATGCAAATTTAGCTACCAAAACGTATGGAAATGGTTCCACCTTTACGACGATTGCAAATTTAGCTACCAAAACGTATGGAAATGGGTGAGGATTGTAAAGCAGAAGACTATCCAACACATCGCTTTGGACCATTACGGTTTGGAATATGAAGGAACGAGCAATTTCACATTATGTCATTTCATCTCTTGTTTGCTACCTTCCTTGTATTCTGAAAATATTGATTATTGAGACATTTTGTTCTTTTTTAGCTTTCCCAACATTGTCATTGTGTATATAGCACCTTTGTCTAACATCAGTGAGCAAAATTGCATTTTCATTTATCTTAAACCTTTATTTCTAGCAGCGTCGTCAGATATATAAATGTTGTTGTTCATAGATTTATATATAATGACAATTTAGCAGTGAGGTTTCTAAATGAAATAATCCAATGTGTGTTCCTTATTGGAAAACATAGGAAAAAGGCTCTATTGTTGTATTTGTGCTTCAAAAAGGTATTTCCCGATTCTGAAATGTCAAATTCTGGATTCTTAATTTCTTTCTTGCCGACTTCCGCTTTTTCGCTTTGAATAAATTGCAAAGCATTAATTGTAAATTGGAATTTACATGTTTGGATTTAACATTTCGTGCTTTTCAACTTCTGGTTTCTTCACACAAAAATATGAGCTTTAATGTTCTTCTTTGCAAATTTATTTTTGTCCACTTTCTAATCAACGACATGCAAAATGCGCAATTTTGATACGCATTGGCATACTTTTTTTAAGTGCAGTTGTAATTTTTCATTTAAAAATGTTTAGACTAAACAATTTAACAACTTTCACAATTTCCATAGACAATAAGTTAAGACTTTTTTAAAATAACTGTGTTTAAATTTATTTAATTTAGTGTGGGACACAACTCTTTATACTATATATAGTTTTGGATATAATAAAAGTGCTTAGAATCAGTAAGATATAATCTCCCTTAAAGAATATCAAACACATTAATAAAAATAGAAATAGACATCATTATGAAAACTCCAAATCTAATGACTGGCGACATTACTATTTCTAAATGTCTAACAAAAACAATAGTAAAAATACAAACAAAACTCGATCAAACTGGGAAAACTGATTTTCTAATTAAATAAATTTACAAAACTATCATATGAGGTAATACATGATTGACAAATTAGTATTAGGAATCAATAACCATTTATGAGTTGTAATAAAATAGTATGTAAATTAAATAAATACATTTTTTCAATGTACATTTCATATGTCAAGCTTGTAATGGAAAATCAGTATATAAATCAACACATTTTATCCATTGAGAAATAACTCAAAATTGATCAAACAAATTTAATAAGTAACCATAGAACATAAGATGATTAATAGGGTTATTCTATTCAATTGCAAAACATTACATTCTTTCCAAAACTACAAACATATTGAAATTGCGCACATCCTCCGTTCCCATTTTCGATTCCTCGATTTCCCATTTTCGACATTTCACATTACGCAAATCCTATGTTTTGCATTAAGGAACACTCGATTTTCCAATTTGTGATTGCCCGATTTTCGATTGCCAACATTTCGAATTCTGGAAATCCTATGTCCTATGTTTTCCAACAAGAAACACCCTATGCTCCAATTTTCGATTCCCAAATTTCTGGGTTGTGACATTTCCAATCTCGAAAGTTTTGTCTTTTCAAATAAAAAAATGTCGAAGTTCCTATTTGCAATTTTCGACCTCCATGTACCAGATATCGAAAAAATTCAATTTTGTTAAAATCATTATGCGTTTCAAGTTATATTTTTTCTGTTCGTATTCTTTTCTCTTTGCCACAAATGTTTATGGTAAATATAACTCTACAATTGGAGCCTATATCTTATTTCCCAATTCCGGTTTTCAAAAAATTCTTATTAAACACGGTTTTAAAATAATGAACAATAAATGCATTCAATCATCTTGATGTCTAATAATTTTTTAACTTCATATTTATTAACATAAATAATTGTCATTGGATCTTTAAATATATTTAATATACCCAAATCAAGCTATTCATGTATATTACCTATTTAAACTTTAGGTTTATTAAGAGAAATAATATATTTAGATATATTAGATCTTTAAACTTCATATTATTATGTTTTTTTAAGCCTACATTGCTATTAATAAACTATACAAAAAATGACAGAATATCGAGAATTATGGTCAAGTGAAAACAGTGGTCTAACAACCACCCTAATTTGTTAAAAGCAGAAAAATCTACAATTGTAGTGTAAAGAGCATAAAAAACATATAGAAAATGAAACCTGCTACCTAAGTAAAGTTTAAACAAAATTACAGAGATATTCATAAGAGCCACAATAACCCATGTGATACATGGGGGGCTACGTACAAAATTACTATGAAGAAATGTTTATCAAGATACCTTGAAAACTAAAAACCGGCATAAACTTAGATGTAAACAAAAGGAAGCGAAATAGACAAAAACAAAATAGGAACAAACTCATGGGTTAGCACTGCTGATAGTGATAGCAGGGTCCTGCGTGTCCCATGTTTCCTCAATGATAGGACAAGGCCCAAAGAATTCCTCATCTGAAGATGGTAGACTGGGATTCAGCTTCAGGACAATTGCTTTCCCCACAAAAGCATCTACTTTATCCACAAAAGCATCCACTTTCTCCACAGAAACATCAGATTCATGAGCTCGTTTGGAAAGGTGGCTAATTGTAGTCAGAATCAGAATAGGCACTATGGATTCAGCAGGCATGGTAGGGTCGACATTCATTAACCAAATGGAGCCATATAGAAACTGTCACTACCTCCATCACCCAAGGAGTCAAATACCTGGCCTATTTTTTTCCAAATGACCATAACATTTCTGTGTGTTATGACCATATCTAATTCCACCATTTTGGACGTAGCCTGTGAAATTTCCAACTTAGTATGGTTCCATCTAGCTAGCACTTCCTCCATGAGGGTTCCCATCATGTTTTTGAAAATCCAATAGTGATTGTGGCTGCCACCATCAGTATCACGAGTAAGGTTCTCGTTTACCATCCTGGTTTCCCAGTCATCTATTATGGACTGAACTTGCGGAGAAATTTCATTGTTATAACCATTTACCTTTGTCACTCGTCCCGCTCATTGTGAACAACTACGACCACTCGCAATACAACAAGACATGCCACGCTGCTTGGACATAGTATGATGTTTCAGATGCAGAACAAAACCCAGTAAAGCTAGACAAAACAATTTTTGCAACAAAATCTGGGAAAAAAAAAAGTGCCCCAAGACCCGAGCAATTAGCCAAGAAAAAGATTAACGAAATGAGGGAGAAAGGCTCATAACCATGCTAAAACCAACATGTGTCATGACAACCATTAATGATGAGAAAATATTGCTCTACCACTTCCAGTCCCTAACCAAGCCAAATTGCACTGTAACAAGATAACAAAATGACCACCGGGTCAAATCGTGGCTTAGCTAAGTAGAGACAGTGTCCTCCATTGAATCCAATACGTACTAACAGAACTTGGTTGATAGGGACTAATTAATTTTGTCTCAAATGAAATGGAAAGGGACAGAGAGGATTAGTTGTACCAACCATCGTGCGTATACACAAATTGTTATAAACTTGACGGAGAAAGAAGTTACGCAGAAATAAAATGAGCAAACAGAATCAAATCCTTTTTTGCAATGTCTATGTGAACGATCAATTGCATGCCACCTTCTTGGGTCCTACCTGATCACGAGATATAATAACCAGAAAATTTAATCATCACTGTGTTGTACCTAAACTCACGAATCGAACTTGTTGTAGTAGTGGAGGCACAACTCTTCATGATGGATGTGACTACCGAATCAACTGTAATCCCAGCATTAAAAATCAACTAATGACCAAGTTAGCCAGCGTGGACAGTAAGATCCACTTCATTAATGCGTAATGAGTGCAGGATAGCTGGCAATGCGATGGGATGACAAGTACAGTGTGGTTCTCCCACAATAGGCCTGTCCATTCCATCCTTGCCAATTTGAATCTCATCACCTGCATCCAAGGTTAAACTTCATATTTATTAATAGAAATAATTTTTATTATTCAATCTATAAACTTCATATACCATAATAAAAATATAAATGCAATACAATTACAAAAAATTGTTTCTTAGAAATTTACTGTGTAAATTAAAAATTATTATTCTTTAAAATTATTAAATTTTCATGACTTTTTAGCTCATATCTCTAAATAAAATAAAATCATATAATTTTCAATATATATAAACAAATTAAAAACATATTATATATATTATGAAATTTTTTATTTTATAATATTTATTTCCCATTTTGAAAGACAATACCCGATTTCCGAAATCGGGTATTGAGAATGGGAAATTCCAATTCTTGTTAGGGTTATTTGCGGTATCCGTGATTTCTGAATCTCGATAATTAGAATATGGAAAATTGGATACTCAGGTTCTTGTTGAAATAATGTTTTGGCTTCCCACTTTCAATTCTCCATATTTTCGATCTCGAAAACCGGGACATTTCGACACATGTAAGGTTAGTTGAAAAGGTGAACATACAATTTTGGAAATCCGAAATGTCGTAAAAGAGAAATTGGTAATCAGAAATAATTGTTATTATTCAATCTATAAACTTCATACACCATGCTGAAGAAAAATATAAACCCAATACAATTACAAAAAATTGTTTCTTAGAAATTTACTGTATAATTTAAAAAATATTATTCTTTAAAATGATTAAAGTTTAAATGACTTTAATTCATTTCTCTAAACCAAATAAAATCATATAATTTCCAATATATATTAGAAAATTAAAAACACATTATATATATTATGATTATATTTATTTTATAATATTTATTTTCAATTTCTGAAATACAATATGCAATTTCTGAAATTGAGTATCGAGAACCGGAAATTCAACTTTTTGTTAAGGTTATTTGAGCTATCCGTGATTTTCGATTCCCGATCATTCGGATACCGCAAACCGCATACTCAAGTTTTTGTAAAAATAAATTGTTGGCTTCCCGTTTTCGATTCACGATATTTGTCATATCGAAAACCGAGACATTGCGACATGTGTAAGGTTAACTGAAAAAGTGAGCATACAATTTCCGAAATCCAAAATGTCGGAAATCGGAAATCGAACACTTAATTTATTTCTTCCCGACTTCCGTTTTTCTCTTTAAATAAATTGAAAAATATTGAAAAATAACTGGATTCTGATTAGTAATATTTGGCATATCAAAAAACGAGACATTGAAAAAGTGGACATACAATTTCCGAAATCCAAAATGTCAGAAATCGGAAATCGGACACTGAATTTATTTCTTCTCGACTTTCGTTTTTTTCTTTAAATAAACTAAAAAAAATATTGAAATATAAAGACTACTAACTAACTGTATAAGGACACTTAAAACACAATGAGTAATGATTTCAAGATAGAACTATTGCAAGATATAACAGATAAAAGAAAACAAATAATTAATGTGCAAACATGCAAATCAAGATTAATTATTTCAACTTACTTTAGAACAACTTAACAAATAAAATTGCAAAGAACAGTATCCAAAGTGTTAAAAACACACAAATTGCTAGTACACAATAACACAATGTCTATTTGTCTTTAAATAAGATTACAAAGTTACTAGAATAGTTTCTAGGTTTGCACAAGGGCAGAACACCACTTGCCAAATAGCTCCATAATGCCATTGACTTCCTGAAAATGAGCATTCCTCAACTGAATTTCGGTCTTGCAAATTTGGGAGGAAATCTCCTCCTCTCTCATTTTCTTCCATTTTTTAATGAACACATGTATCCGAACTATTGAAGCATGGGGATCTTTCATGAATTTCTCAATTTCTTGCACCATCAACTGATTGATTTGTTGGATCAACTCTTTCAAATCATCAAACTACTTTTCCACTGGTTCCAAATGAAGTTGGTGCGAAGGTGCCTCATTGATAAGATCCAAAACATGAAAACTCAAATAGGTTAGCAAATTCTTTGAATCTCAACCACCTTTTTTCACAAACCATTTTTCCTACATTGATTAAACCTTCAATTGAATCGTAGATACCCTCCCATGTATCAATGGCAACTTCAGTTCTTTTGAGTTGTAACTTGTCTAAGATTAGAAAGCCATCAAGTCTTTCCTTAATATTCTTTTTCCAACCTGTTACTTGCTCTAAAGCAGTAGATGCTTTTCTTATCTGATCATGGTGATCCTCAACAGTTTTAGAATGCTTGCTAAACTTGTCATACAACCCTTGCATCTCATCAAAACAAGTATACAAATATATCAAATCCTATCGAAACTCTTCATGTACTTTATAGAGAACTTGTTTGAACTCCTCAGGTGTCATATCTAGAAAAGACGAGGCTTTTGAGGCTATACGAGCATCTTTCAGCTGCTGATTGACAAGAGCAATTTGATTTGCTTGTTGTTGATTCAGAACCTCCGCATTCTCAATTTGGTGCTTCAACTCTTTATCTTTGATCTTCCATTGCTGCACTCTGTCTTCATGTTCTCATTTCAACTGGCCAATTTCCTATCCATGCCTCTTTTCTGCATCTCCTAAATCCTGTTTGAACTTCTGCAATTCCTTCTATTTTTCACCAAGAGCCAAACTTAATTGTGAACCGAGTTAAAATTAGCTCCAGCAAAAACTCTGGCATGGAAGCTGTTGTGTCCACTACCCCTTTCTGAATATCACTTGTGTTTTCCTTCCAAATGACCTAACCAAGGGCAGGAACATGTTTTCCTGAGCCTTCTCTTGCTTTCTCGCTCCCCTTTTAACCACAGCTTTATCCTTTTTACTCCAATAATATTTTCCCTTGGATACCACTGCATCTTCCCCAAAATCTATTATCACTTCTGATGATGAATTGATCTGGTGGTGGATGGTAACCAAAGAATCAGTTTGGATTTGGTTTAAAGGAATCTCTATGCTGAGGGGTAAATATCTGTAGGACTTGAAGCAGAGATAAAGGTGAGTGATGTAAACGAATTAGAAATAGGCACATCTTCCTTTTGAGAAAGATTCATAGAGACAGAAGGAATGTCGTCCTCAAACATCTTGGGAATTGGGGATGTAGGACAAGTATCAACAAGTGAATTAACTAAAAAAGTGGGAATGCTAATAATAGCTCCCATTATTGATGACAAATTTACCTTGAAAAAATAATGTTGGGAAGATGATGAACCTAACATACTGGGAAAGCTTTGCATATTTGACATGGATGACAAAATGATACTTATAGCAAACTCAAGGTCTTTTTCCACATTTGGATCATCAATCTCAATATGAGATGAAAATAAAGAGATTACCTTCTTTGAAGAAGTGTCTTGGACATCTGTCTGCTCTTTCTTTCCAATTGAGATCAAAGGCATGAGCTTTTCTTTTGTGGGCGTTTCCACCAGTTGAGCCTATTCAGAACTTGCTTCAATCTTTTGTCTTTTGAGTTCTACCCATTTCTGCAGTGTATCTTCCATTGCGATAATACAACAGATGGGTGAGCCTTCAAGGACATGTTTTCCTTTGTCCTTCGGTTGAGCAACAAGAGAAACAAAAGAAATTGTTGCACCCTCTCTCGCATCTTGTTCTTTCTTCTCCTTTTCAAGATCTTGTTTTATTTTTAGTTTATCTCCTCTTTCTCGAAGAATTCTTGTCTTAAGATCCTTTTGATACTGGTACAGATGGGACGTGGTCTCTAGATCAGTAATTTTACCGATTGCCTCCTGAAAATTGGTAGCTCCTTGAAAAATGGAATCACTGGGATCATTTTCATGAACGTATTGAAATTTCACGTGGTCATGAGTAAATAGATCAACCAAATATGCCACTGAGTCATGCATTCTTTTGAATGCCTCCCCCATGTTCATAACAGAAATATCCTTATCCACCAAAGACGCATGAGCAGGACTCTGTAGTGTAAGGTTTCTAAGATTCACAAGAAAGTTCGGCTAGCCCTTCTTCTTATGTTTGGTCAACTTGGGTAAGACCTCATCAATGACAGTCTAATACGTGAATTCTTGAAGCACCATTCAGTATGGAACTATTTTAGGAATAAAGTGGACTATATTACTGCCCCAAATCCTTATGTAGGAGAAATATTCTCCTACATAGCAATCGCCAAACATTGAAATCAATTCCCTAGAACTTTTAGAGAATGTAGGAGCGTCATCTTTAAAAATATTGTAGTACATTGACCTTAGAAATAGGTCATAGAGTTCATAAATGTGAGGGATGAAATTGTTGTCCCACATATCAATACAATATATATGAACTGGTGGAGATTGGTCGGTCCAATTCCAATTTAGGGGCGGGAAAGAAGTGGACGCACAGAATGCATCCATTACGAACCCTGACATATAGAAAGATGGTTTACGGTTCTCAGGGGTTTTTTCATATTTTTCAATTTCCTCCCACAAATTGAATGACAGAATTTGTGCCCAGTTGAAGGAATGACCTGTAACCAGGATATGGTTCGCCATAGGGACCCATTGTGCTTTGAATGAGGAACAATTCGATAAACCATATAACCTACAAAACATAGTGCACAGTAAGGAAAAGGGTTCTCTGAACCAAGAAATTAGATATGCTGGAAGTGAAATGAGGATGTCAAGTGTTGGGTCTTCCAACCATGATTTCACCACTTCTTCGTAATTGAATTTAACATGGTTTTCATTGAAAAAATATGACAAGAGAAGCTGCTTGGGGGTTGGCAAAGCATAAGCTCTAGCTAATACATCTAGACAGAATGAAGCAATAACGACATTATGGATATCATGAAATATTCCTTACTTAGGGTCTACATGGTCCAATGCCCACTTAACATAGTCTGTGTAAGGCATAAATAGAGGTCTAGCAGCAACGCGATCGAGTTGATAATTGCGTATCTGCAGGTATGCAGGTTGGTCATGAGCAACACAGGAAAAGTCATCATTGTCAAAAATAGCATAAATTCTGGACCACTTTATATATGAAGTCTCATACACATAACCATTGGTGTCAGTGAAAACACCGGCATTCGAATCTTTGTTTTTCTGCTCTTGCAGGGACGTTTTAGATCTGGTATTCCCGATCATGGTATATGCCTTCTCTAATTAAATTTTAGAAACCATGTTTAAAAATGACGTAAGTTCAAATTTTCCAGAAAAAAACAATCAAAGGGTGAAAACTTACAGGTGGAAACACTTAGAAAGTCACAACTCCGATCATTGTGACACAGAGGATATGCACTGTAAAAAAACCCTGAGCAGAGTGAAAAATCATGAGTAACAATGATAAAAATTTATCCTAAATTCAAATTTTAAAAAACAACTAAAACGACCAAAAACGAAAATTAGAAACAGAAATTAATCCTAATTTCGTATGCATAAACGAAAATTGACAAAATTTACTTTTCATTTTTTATTTGCGGAATCACAAATCAACAATTGGGAAACAAAATTTCTGTCGAAAAAAGAGTCGTGTTTTCGGTTTTCAAGATTTGAAATATCAGAAATCAGAAATCGGGAAAGCAGAGAAACCCAGTTTCCAATATCCGACGTATCCAAAATTAGAAATCAGGAAAGAGACGTTAAATTTTACCTAAAGTGAAAGTTCTGATTTTTTATACTAAAAAATTGGCAAAGTAGATACACAATAAATCGAAAGAAATCTCGGCGATATCCGATAAGCAAACAGTCGGAAATCGAAAATCGGGGAAAACCATACAATTTTAACAAAACCGAAATTTTTCGTTTTCCACGAATCAAATTTCCAAGTAAATATTTGACTAACACATTTGTGAATTTTGCTATTTGCACAATCCGAAAAGCAATATTTCCAACTTCCGCAATACAAATATCATAAAACCCTTCGTACCCAAATGTTTGAAATCGCAATTCAAGAAATGACATTTCCTTGTTGAAAATTATAAGATTTAATGATCCAAAGTAAAACAAACTTCGACAAACATCCCAAAAATGCATTTCCACTTCCCAATTTCGGAAATCAGAAATCGCAATCAAGAAACACAGCTTGGAAAACAAGTTAAAATTTATTCTGAAAGTCAATAGATCCAAACATATTTAGCCATAAATGTCTTTAGGTAAAATCTCAAATATAAGTATTATTAAATAGTAATTTCCAGTATCCCAAAGTAAGTCAGAAAGGTTCAGTTGCAAAAAGACACAATATTTTTACCCTCTAAACATTTATTTGCACCTCTCAGTGCAAATGCTAGTGTACATTCTTGGCCACTTATTCGATGAGTCAAAAGACGAAACACAAATAGCTTTTAACAACCTTACAAAAAAAGAACCCGTGGAAGGTGAGTCGGAGACTGATAAATTATAAGAAAAGGGATTTATTAGAGGACTAGACAGTATTATAAATATACCATATCAGTCAGAGTGGACTCAAAAGCTAATTAGAACTAGTTGGACTTATTAAGTTGAACTAACTATGGGGACGGTGTTGTTGTTGAACTACTAGTTCGACTAGTGAGATTGGACTAGTGATAATAGTAGTAATTGATCTTGAATAACTGAATTGATGAACTATGTGCTCTCGTACATAACTTCCCACATAGACTAGGTTAGTGCATTGAAACAAGCTTGTTGGAGACTACTAAGAATTGAGAGTCTATAAATTACCGTTATAATCTAACATTTACATTAACACCCCCTATTTATACTTCAGTAAGAGTGGGTGAGATCCTAAATTTTAATTATAAAATACATCAATCCATGCCTGAAAAATTGAATGGACAGGATGGACACTCAACCCATACATGAATGCCAAGGTCGAGGGCCCTTTTGAGATTGAAATGACCCCTTCCCTCTTACTTACCGCTGAGCTTTTCTCGATTGCATATTCCATCTACATTGGTCTATGTGTCCTTTGGCACCACGACTATCCTGTTCCCTAGTAATCGGATAACAACGTCAACCCTCTGTTTCTTTCCACCAGGAATCCAAACACATCAATGAACGATGAACACCTTCAGTTCCCATCCCATCATATGGATGCTACAGCCAATTTAGATCCAGTGCCTCATTCAATTCGTCGTCCTGGATTCTCATTAATGTCCAACAACAATCCCCTAATGTAGTTGTTGTATAGTTCAACATTCCCACGCCATTTGGGTTCCAGCTCTCGGCTTCCATATCTCATAACGCGTTGGAGAGAGAGGGAGACAACATTTGTTCTAAGAATGAATCTACCGAGCCCTCTCGGAATCAATAAGAGAGCTATTAGCTAGATACTGGCCAACTTCGATGAGCTAGTGTGTCAAAACCCCAAAATTTACGAAAAATTTAAAATTTTGAAAATACAGATAAAATTCATTAATGCAGTCAACTATTTGTTTTAATTAGTTATATGTTAATGATTTCATAATCTGAATTATCTACTTGATTATGTTTATCTTATAGAATAAATTTTTTTTTCAGTTTAATGACTTGTTTTTCTTTGTGACCACAAGGTGGAACTGTCTTGGTATTCTGGGCTTACTGAGCTTTTGAGCTAACATAGAAAGTCTATCTGCTCTTACAGAATTACAGGTAAGAAAGATCCGGTGCTGTTTGTCAATAATCAATACGCATACAGATATATGTTTGTTGCAAAAATAATAGCTCAGTAAAAGAATATAAATGCTATTCAATTTCAAATGCTTTTATGAGGTAAACCAATAAATCATTATTCTTTTTAAAGACGCCATGGAAACGAGATTCAGTTCTATCAGTATTGGTGACAGTTGCTCTCTCTCTCTAGTTGTAATTTATAGTTTTATTTGCATACTAATCTCTTCGATGTTTATCAGTGTTTACCATAGTCATCGTGTGTAAACGCCTTAAATCTTTCTTTACAAGAAGACTAAAGATGGAAAGATTATTACGTTATTACTCTTTGCGATGTGAAGGTAATATGCAAAATTTAATAAGTTTCTATACTATTAATCCTTCTTCCAAAGCTTGAAGTTTTAAAGGAATTATATCCTCATTACACACTACTTTCAATTAGACTATAATAGAGTTGATAAATTAAGTTCCTCTGCACATAATTTACTTGGAAAATATTATCCAATTATAGTTAATAACTTATTAAAAATTCCAATGTCAAGCCCCTTAAATATTTTACGACTTAGTGTGCTCAATTGCAAACCTCACTAGTCTAATAATTAAATATTCAAGGCAATGAGACCGACACTAGCAAGAAGGATATTTACCATAAATTGATTTTATGAATTTCTTTTATAAACATCAATTAGCATAACCTTGGATAGAGTTATAGTTGGCTTAATGAATGCCATGTCTATATAAACAAAGGGGTCATAGAATAGACCATGCCCATGAAGAGTCTATAGTTTAACCTTGA